>JXTC01000319.1:45230-109981 GCA_002914845.1 Trema orientale | reverse complement strand
CCAAATATACATGGATTTATTGTTTTATTTTCAAATACAATACCAAACACAGTTTCAGATTTTTAAAGCTCAGAATCAATAAGAAAATACTCAACCAAACACAAATTTTTCTTACCAGTTTTCAAATTTTCAGCTTAAATACACTTTATTCAAATCACATGTTTCAAATCACAAACCAAACGGGCCAGCAACTCCAAACTCACACCACCTTCACACTCTCTCTGCCTCACCATGGCTGCCTCTTCCGACGTAAAAGAAACGCTAGGCGACCTAAACAGAGACACCTTTGTGCCCCTTCTCTCGAGGCTCATTGGGGAGTCAAAGTATGTCCAGAACAACCCACCAGAACTGATCCCGGAGGAGAATCGTGTAGTCAAGCACGTACTCGATTCACTTCTCCCTTACAGCACCACCACTGGCGGCGGCCCTCTCCTCCTCAACCACGTCAACTACTTCCCCGGAAGAGGAAACCTCATCGTCGAGTACCCTGGAACCGAGCCTGGCAAGATCTTGTCCTTTGTGGGTTGCCATATGGACGTCGTCACTGCCAATCCTAACGATTGGGTTCGTTTCTTTCCTTCAAACACACACACACACACATATATATATATATGTTGGTGTTTTTTGACGATTCGGTTCTGGGTTTTGTTTGGAATTGGCTATGGAACCTTAATTGTTTGGCTTTTTGCCCAATTTTTGGTTTTTTTTTTTTTATTTAAAAGAAATGGTTTTTTGGGTTTTGAATTTGGGGTATGTGAATCGAGTTAAATTTTATGGACAAAAAGTTTCGAGTGACATTGATACTATGATATGATTTGGGTTCTGCGTTGAAACTAAGCGTTTATTCTATCTGGGATAATTTTCCAAATTTTTATAATATATACATTCTCCTCTTTTTGTAGAGTGTCTGAGTGTTGATTGTCAACCCTTGAGTTTAAATTTTTCTCGTTTTAATTTTGTTTATTGGGAAGCGGGCTCTGTTTACCGTGTGTGTGTGTGTGTGAAATGGTTGTTTTGGGTTGTGAATTTGGTGTCTCTGAATTATGTTCAATTCTATGGAGAAAAAGTTTTTGACTGACAGTGATATGATTTGAGTTCAGTAGTTTGGTTGTCCCTGAATCTTTAGACCTGTACTTGTTCCATTTTGGCTGAAAATTTATAGTTAAATCAGTTTATTTTTGGTTTGATTATGGTTCAATAACATAATCGACCTTTGTTACATTAAACGTTTCTTCTTTGAAACTAAGTATTTTATCTATCTGGGATTATTGTATAATTCGTACATTATGCTCTGTTTGTATAGTGTCGATTGTTGGTTCTCAGCCCTTGAGCTTAATTTTTTCTCGTTTTAATTTTGTAAATTGTCTTGTTTTTATGCTTAGATCAGAAATTTGTTTACACCCTTTGTCACATTAATGTTCTCTTTGGAACTAAACACTATTTATCTGGGATTTTTCCAAAATTTATGTTTCTTGTTTTATGCTGTGTCGAGTTTTGACTGTTTGTTCTCACTTGAAGATTAGCAGTTTATTCTTGAGATTTTCTTGTTATTTTTATTGCCTAATTTCTTCTTTTAATTCATCGATTTCGGAACATCTTCATTTCTTTTCCTCATTTGGACTGAATCATAGCAGAACTTCACCCTTTTCTGTGCTTGATTCCTTGTTCAAATCACAAAGAATATTGATATAGCTGCTGGGTTACTCTTTCTTAACGTTTGGCGGGGCCTTATCTATGGCTTATCTCATATGCTTTGTGGTTTAAACGTTATCAGTTAAAAGGGTTGCCCATTTCTGATTACCTTTAAATATAAGCCAAGTTTTTGTTGATTAAAATCGTTATCTTTCTTTTCCTTTTATTTCTTTCTTAGTTAACTTTAATATTGAGCACTGTACTCTTTCACCTGTTGTCAGGATGCTAAGATAGTAAGTTTCTCATCATGTGAAATGATGATCATTTTCATATGCAGGAATTTGATCCATTCTCATTAAGCATCTCTGGTGATGAACTTCGTGGGCGTGGAACAACTGATTGCTTAGGGCATGTTGCTCTTGTAACTGAGCTCATGAAGAAGCTTGGGGAAACAAAGCCAAAATTGAAGTCAACTGTAGTTGCCGTATTAATAGCAAACGAAGAGAATTCTGCTATTACAGGGGTTGGTGTGGATGCACTAGTGAAAGATGGACTACTTAATAAACTAAAAGATGGTCCATTGTAAGTGGTTGTATTTGTTTAAGAACCAACAAAAAATAAATAAAAATTGGAATATCCTTTCAATTCATCTTCAGTACTCCCGGCTTTCCATTGCAGGTTTTGGATTGACACAGCAGATAAACAACCTTGTATTGGTACTGGTGGTATGTTACCTTGGAAGCTTCATGTGACTGGGAAGCTTTTTCACAGTGGTTTAGCACACAAGGTATGGATGTGCTATCATTTTTGTGATTATTTTGTACTCATGTTTGGATTATGGAAATTGTTAATTACAAGTTGAGAATGGAAGTTAAACATTTACCAGACTGGTCAACTTTGTTCTGGTTCTTTCTTTGGGATTTTAGGAGCCTGAGCTATTGAATGTTACACATTTTCCATGGCCAGGTTTTTACACTGAGCTATTAACCACTAGAGCTGTAGCTTTTCTGACAGTTAGTTGGTTTATAATTAGGTATTGCTACAATGGGAATGCCGACAAAGTTTGTGTGTGCACTTGTGTCTGTGTGTGTGTGTGTGAGAGAGAGAGAGAGAGAGAGAGAGAGATTGCTACAATGGGAATGCTAACAAAGTTTGTGTGTGCGCGTGTGTATGTGTGTCTGAGAGAGAGAGAGAGAGAGAGAGATGTAGAGGTAGCTTGATTCAGCAGTGCTGGTTTCTTTGATTCTATAGAATCATTTATGGAAGAGAGAGAGATGCAGATGTAGTGTGATTCAGCAATGCTGGTTTCTTCGATACTGTAGAATCATTTGTGTGTGTGTGTGTGTGTGTGAGAGAGAGAGAGAGAGAGAGAGAGGGAGGGAGAGGGCTTCTTAAAAAAACAAAAAACAACAGATTACGGTGGTATGGCAGTTGGTACCCTTAATGGGCTATTTACGGGTTAGTGGATCTCTGTTGAACAAGACTTTTATATCCTGTTCACTCTAGCTGCCCATTCCAAAATTTTTTAGTTGGGCAATATGAAGCTGGTAAAGATGTAGATAACTTATTGTGTTTGCTATTATAAATTTATAAGGTGTTGGTGTCTGTTTGAAAAAAAAAAAAAAAAAAAAAAACGTGTTGGGTGTTAGGTTGAAAAAAAAAAAATTGTGTCGTTGGCCATTTGATTGAATTTAATTGGAGATTATGCTCTTAGGACAGTGTAACGTTTGTAAAAATTTGCACTGCTCTGAACACTTGCACCTAAACAACTTAAAAAGGAAGATCCCATCTTAAGAAAAACTGAAATTATTTATTTTTGTCTTGCTGAACATCTGCAGGCTATAAACCCTTTGGAACTAGCCATGGACGCACTGAAAGATATCCAAACACGGTTTTATAGGGACTTTCCTCCCCATCCTAAAGAGCAGGTCTATGGATTTGCAACACCTTCAACCATGAAACCCACACAATGGAGTTGTAAGTCAATTTTTACAGCGAGAATTTTTGTAGAAAAGGAGATGTGCTCTTTCTCATGGTCTTTCTCATTGCAGATCCTGGAGGTGGAATCAATCAAATTCCAGCTGAGTGTACAATTTCAGGAGATGTCAGGTTTATACTCTTTTCAGTGACTCATTCATATAAAATGATATCTCACCGAGGCTTTCTATTTTCATTTATCCTTGTTAATTTCACTCTTTTGTGGTCTTTTGCAGGTTAACTCCCTTCTACAAGTGAGTAATCTGATTTTGTTTGTGGCAAACTTCCATCACTTAGAAGTTGATTGAAAGACATTGTCTGTTGCTCCTTTCTGATTTCCATTCTGACATTTATTTTATAGTGTTAAGGATGTGTTGGAAAAGCTACAAGAATATGTGGATGACATTAATGAGAATGTAGAAAAGCTAGAGTCAAGGGGTCCCGTTTCAAAGTATGTCCTACCAGATGAAAATCTGAGGGGAAGGTCTGCGCTCTCTCTCTCTCTCTCTCTCTCTCTCTCTCTCTCTCGAACATAAAATGATCTATAACTGTGTCTTTAAATGGTTAAATCACAGAAATTGTCATTTTGAGTCTTTCTTGTTAAGCCTTAGACAAGATTTTCAATCAGCAACAGTTTGACTTCATAGTTATGTTACTTCTCCGGATCCTACACGTGGCTATTGTTTTCAAAGCGATATTTGTGTTTTGATAAGTTATCAGTTCTCACAAAATAATGTCAAGAGGATTGTTTATCCTTGCATACAAGCTGACTGCAAGAAGTAAAACCGTGAAGAAAGAATCAAATCCAAAAAGAAATTTATAATCGGGAGGCTTTGCAGTCTATACAGTAGAGATTAAAGTATGCACCTGGGATAGATATTGCGGTTTCCTGAATTATGGGATAGACATGTGGGATTATTTAAGAAGTATCAGCATCTAATACAGTCAGTATTATACAGATGAAATGCAAGTAAAATATTTTATTTCTCAGCCCTTTTTTTTTCTCTAGGTTGTCAAAGGCCGCTTCTTATGGCCTAAAATATTTTCTTGGTTGTTTGCTTTTTAAATTATTTCACTTTCACCAGATTATTTTGAAGAGGCTAAATCTTGTATGATTTTTCTTTTTTTTTTTTTTTATTAAATATTTTTCAGCCTTACCATAACTTTTGATGAGGCAATGGCTGGAGTTGCTTGTGATCTCAATTCTCGTGGCTTTCACGTGCTGTGTAAAGCAACTGAAGAGGTAGTTGGGCATGTAAAGCCTTACTCCATTACTGGAAGTCTGCCACTAATTCGAGAACTGCAGGTTAGTCATCTCTACTTGTCAGAAGCGGTCTTCTTTCTTCTTTTTCTTCTTTGAGTAAACTTTCTTTAAACTATTCTGTGTTACTTTTTCGCAGGATGAAGGCTTTGATGTTCAAACTGCTGGCTACGGTTTGATACTGTTACTCTTTTCTCTTATATCTTATTGTACATGAGAAACTCGATAATTTCAGCTTAAAACAAGTCTAACGATATTTTGCTGAACATTGTGTATTAATTTGTCATTTTGGGTTAATGTAATAATTTGAAGAGGATAAGGGTCAGAGGCTTGGAGCTATATTAGTCCATCTAGTCCAGTACCCTTTCCATATTGCTGACCAATGCGATTTTCCTTGGGTAAAAATCCCTTTTATATTCCTGGTATAAAAATTGGGAAGTGGGAGTTTGGAAGTAAGTGAACTGGACCTTAGAAGTGAAGACTGGGGAGGAAACCAAACTCTTCCATGTTATTGTTGTCATTGTAACGCTTGCTATTACAGCACAAGGAAGTCTTCTTTGGTCCACTCATGTCTGAGTTTGCATCAAAGTAGTGGTGGTTTTATCTTGGTTTTATAGTTTGGTAAAGCTGCAAAACTACTCATTTTTACTCCATTAATCTTTCCCAAATGCTCTACTTTGTAAATTGAGTAATTCCGGATTATGGACTTTTGATTCATTTCCATATGTGCATGTGCAGGCTTGATGAAAACATACCACGCCAAGAACGAGTACTGCCTTTTTTCTGATATGTCCCAAGGCTACCGTGTGTTCGTCAGCATTATCGCTCAACTAGAAGATTGAAGGCAGTAGGCGTTTGCTAATAATACTACCAAATAATGGGAACAACACCCCTACTCTTTCGATAGACACGGCGCCAAATGATGGTATAAACTCGGATAATGTAAATGGCTTGTGTTTTACAGTTAGAAGTTTGCTCTTTCTTCTTCTCATTTTATTCTTTGCATATTTGCTCTTTACTTTTAACCGAAAAACAGACGAGCTGAGGTCAACTCGATGAAAATATATTGAAATTAAAATTGTTGTCATGGGTTTAAGCTCACTTAACTTGTAATGAGCTGAATCGAGAGCTTTAATTTGGGTTTGCCTGATTTAGTATTTATAAGTTCTTAACCGAAGAGCAACTTGTGCAATTTTATTGTAGTGATGCACATTAGCCTACAAGGTTTACAAACTAAACATCCAAGGTTAAACAAACTTGACAAAGGCCTGAGCTTTTGATAAATTGGTCTGTGGAATCGAACTGAGGCTTAACATCGTACATTAGAGAAAAGTACGACAGCTATAATTTGTGTTACTCGGGAATATATCTGGCAATGCTCTGAGAAACGAAAATGTAAATCAACAAAAAGAATCATAATGATCTTTTCTTTACCAAGAACCCCGTAGGCTGCAATTTGATAGATACTATTAAGTGCCCAGAATGTTAATTGTTTCTTTTTAAGTTAAAGTTTTGTCCTTAAACTTGTGAAAAATGATTTCTAATAAATTATGATCGAGTAAGAACAAACACTTAGCATTATAAATAGGATCAATAAGTCTCACATTGCCAAAAGTGATATTTCATGAGAATACATATCCACTGTTTACTTGTAAATAGGCTACATGTATCTAATTTAAGATTGCACTTTTTGACTGTTTGTTCAGTTTACACCTTGTGTTTTGATTATTATCAACGTTAACTTTCAGATTTGAAACTTGCAATAAATTTATACCATCTTTGGGTCAAACACTAATTTTGACCATTGAATTTATCGAAACATCCTTTCAAACTTTAAAGATATATATTTTAATACTTAACTTAAATTAACTAATTAAGATTAATAGTTAAAAGAACAAATAGTAAAGAATAATTTTTTTTAAAAAAAAGTAAAAATCAATAATAAATATTATATATTATTTATAAACGTATTTATCAATTTGCGACAAGTTTAAATTTTAACTTATTTTCAAATTTATATATTTAAAATTTAAAAGGTATTTTGGTAAATATATTGATCAAAATTGGTGTTTGAAATATAGAGGGTATAGATTTGTTACAAGTTCTAATTATGAAAGTTAATGTTGATAATAACTAAAATGTAAGGTATAAACTGAACAAACTATCAAAATATAAGGTATAAAAATGTAATTATCTCTAAAAGAATGTAGGCATAATGTCCAAAAAAATTGAAAATCCTGGATGGCTAATTTCTTTCAAAAAAAGAAATCACGCTTTTATTTAGAAAAATATACTTTCCGTAGGAAAAAGTTTATTCAAAAAGAACACTTTTGGAATTTATTTAGAAAAATTTCACTTTTCTCGTCAAATTTATTTTTCAAAGTTACTTGAGGTAACTAGTAATAAGGATGTCAATTCAGGTCACTACATGTTAACACGACTAAAAACTCGCACAAAGTTAGAGAGTTTGAATTTATCTTAAACAATTACATGTCAAAATATGTTAAATCTAATCAAACACGACTAAATAACATATCAAAATCACGTTAACTTGCTAAACCCAAATTTGACTTGTTTAACATGATTAAATTTTTTGACACTTTATAGTATGTTAAGTGTGATGAGATTTAAGACTTTCATATTATATTTTTGGGTATTGAAACTTCAAAATTTTATTTTGGTTTGAAATTTTGAATTGTGTATTATATCTATTTGATTGATTATGATTGATTAGTTATATTTGACATGTGAAATAGTTTAATAGGTTATATCAAGTTATATTGGGAATAAAAATTATATTAACATATTAAACTTAATAGGTTAATAGGTAATGTCATGTTGAACTAAATAGAACTGTACATAAAAGTGTCTCTAGATCTCATTTTTCTACATGAGTTCATCATTCTCCTACTCACTACCACAAAATTAAAATTTGAACTCAGGGGTAAAGTTTTCACTTTATTTTATTGTAAAATACGTTAAAAGCCATTCTATTCATCACATTCAAATGAATCGCAGTTACATTGAAAAAAAAAAAAAAAAAATGGTTCACAAGAAACCCTCTTTAATGTTAATCTAAAATTCCAAAACTTATCTAAGTTTGCATAAATTTTCAAGCATTGCTAAGATTGTCCTTCAACCATATGTTTGGACAACCTAATAATTTTCACATAATAATCTTCTCCATCTCTTATTTTCCTCTTTTACCATTGTGATAATCCCTGTACTGGCATTGGAGTTTTTGCTTGTTCTATATAATTTGGGATTATATCATTTTTATACTTTGTATTTTGACATTTTGTTCAAATTACACATTATATTTTTGTTATTATCAAAATTGACTTTTAGATTTAAAATCTGTCATAAATTTATACTCTGATACTAATTTAGAGTAATTAATTATCAACATGCTATTTAAAAAATTGAAAATAAACTATATAAAAACTGATCCGAAAATAAATTTATTAAAAGAGTCGTGTGGCCGAAGGAGGGCTCCAACATTTACCCACGATTAAAAAGGTTATACTTTAATGGTTTATATGGTATATAAAGAACGCATGAAGTTGAAAAAGGGGGGGAAGGGTGTTTTCAAAAACTGCAGAACAAATAGATAAGCTAATTAGGAGCTAAGTTTCTTCAAAAGTTTCTCTTTATTGGTAGCACCAGTCTCTTTTGAACTTATCACAGTTTGGCATATATAGTCTACTATACTTTGTACTACCATTAAAATGTAATGTTATAGTAGAATCCACAATCACGACAGGAGAGTGAAAAAAATAATGGTATTAATACTTCTCCTCTCTCTATTGATTACAACCAGTGAGCCTTGATTAGACTTTCATTGGATACTCTTTCTGGAAACCAACACACACTTCTTTTTTTTTGATACTTTGGTTAGAAATTAGTGGGGAGGAGGAGGAGGGGGGGATCATACCCCACACCTCTTGCTCTCATGAGAGAGCCTTTGCCACGCTCGTGGGTACCAACACACACTTCTAGCACAAGAACATCAACGTTTAACACATTAACGGGCTTTAGCTTTAATAAAGCTTTACCTTTGCTCTTACTTTTATTCCAAAAAAACCTACCAGCCGAAATCAACTCGAAGAAAAACTTTTGCCATTTTAAAATACTTATAAACAGCCCATATGAGGTTACATACAAACTAAACATGCATGACTAAACTCGACCAAGGCATGAGCTTGTTGATAGCTAAGCAAGCAGAAAAAAAGGAGGAAAAAATAAATTTTTAAATCTCATTTTTGAGTAAAAGTAAACTGTATTTTCTATAAACAATAGTTATGGATACAAAAGCTCACCATCTACAATTACATTGATACAATGTAGAAGCTAGAATTCTAAGATGTTCTCTCTATCTCTCCTGTTTTTGGGTGATAAGAACTTATGTTAGTATATATGATTATTACTATTATCCTCCGTGTGGAAGAGTTTTCCCTGATATAAAGAACTTGCTCTGCTACATTTATTTACAAATTTCCTCCATATTTGGCTCTTCCAAATTCGGAAGATCTTCATAATTTACTTGAGTTCTTTCCTTCTGATTTAAGTTGTTGGATTCTTTGGCGCAGTCTTCTCCGGTGATCGTGTATCTTCCAAAGGCCATGACCCAATATGACAGCAGAGTATATGCCATGTGTGATTATGGGTGCAAGAATGTTATCCGTCTGCAAAATTTCCATAATAATAAAATCAAAACCATGTCCATTTCGAAATCCTAAGCCGGCGAGGTAAGGCAATAGTGAAACAACAAAAAGAATCAAGTGAATAGTTTACCTGGATCCACTCAAAACCAAGGTAGAGAGCCAGAAGTCCTTCAAGTAGTGGAGAATAAATCTTCTTCATTTGTCTCCTCTTATACCAGGCTGGAGAATATTCACCAAAACCCAATAATGAAATATACATAAATAGACATGAGTCGTATGATTGCAATTTGCAATAAGATACAAACGCATACTATTCTCTTTTTTAGAGCTTAAATTGTCTTGCTTGGAATGTATTACCAAAGGAAACATAAGCATGTTGTCTAAAAAAAACATGTTTCACCTTTTTTTCATAAATGTATATATATTCACTTGATTTTTTTTAGTTCTAGTTTTAGTTT
The DNA here is from genome assembly GCA_002914845.1 of Trema orientale. Lineage (NCBI taxonomy): Eukaryota > Viridiplantae > Streptophyta > Magnoliopsida > Rosales > Cannabaceae > Trema > Trema orientale. The sequence goes on along the minus strand of JXTC01000319.1, from coordinate 99,989 downwards.
TTACAAACAAAAGTAAATAGGATAGAATCTAACTTGTACAAACATTAGTGTCAATGCCATGAACATGGAACAACTCAAACAAGATGATGAACAAAAAATATCATGTAAGGGTCAGAGTAGAACCTGCAAAGAGTTTCTTCAGATCTTCGCGACCAGTGCGAGATGACAAAACTGGTGCAACTACGTAAGCAGGGTCTGAAAGAAGCATAAACAAAAATGGATAAGCAAATAAAGCAAATGATAAACAATACTAGCAAAGTCTACAGCTTAGGAGCAGTATTAACTCGATCCATGAATCAAACCTTTTGGAGAGGCAGCCACATAGTACAGCGAACCAGTCAGAGCAGCTGTCATAACAGCTGCAAATGCTTGAGCAAATGGAACATATGGGGGAAGAACTCCAGTCTACAATTTGAAACAAGAAAATTCAATCATCATTAACTTTCAATTGCTCCTTTAAAAAAAATAAATAAATAAAGAAGAAGAAGCCACATACCAGAGATGCCATTCCTCTAGCATCTGATATCAGATCTGTACCCCTCAGGAATATCTCAGCCAATGCTCCCTATATAATTACAAAAGAGAAAAGAAAAGGTAAATAAAAGAAAGGAATCATAATGGTTTTCTACCCAGCAGATAACATTTCTACACATGAAGCACAGTTCACAAAAATAAGAAAAGCCAAACAAAAGACACCCATCTTTTCCTTCGCAAGCACCTACTAGTTTAGGGTGAATATATATTAAGCATAACAATTATGTTATGCATATCTTTTAGTTAAAAGTCCATGCCACAACCACTGGAAAATATTGAATAAGAGATTACAACTCAGTAAAAACAAACACCTAGCTTCAGGATAGGATCAAGAAGTCTCACGTCATAAAAACTCAAGCAGACTATCTGTAGAAGATTGGTAAATCTTACAACTAACTAGTTATGTATTTCACCTAAATCAAAGGTAAAACAGCATACCTGAACTGCAGCCCTGTAAAAAAGCTCCTCCCCCACTGAGCTTGCGGCAACAACTAGGATAAACTGCAAAAGTATTATTGCATTAATTGGTTCTTGCTCTTCCCAAGGAACTATGTAATGTCTAACAAGTACAAAAATGCAAGGTCATCACCTGCCATGGAGACATTCCATAGAAAAAGCTCCGGAGCTCCTCATCTTCCACATCTCTGATGGCACGAGCATGAGGAGATAGCTTCACAACTTCGTCCTAAAACCATTTCAGATTGTTTAGTTGCAAATCTATGGAGCAAGCCTAATTCTGCCCATCAACATATCCTCTAGAATTTCATAGGTTTGATACTTCTATCGACTAGAAACAACTAAATACCATTTCTTAAGGCCAAATATTAGAAATTGAATAAAAGTTAAAGACAAGGCAACTAACATCTAGTATAAATAGAAGGGCCATAATTGGTGGAGCCGCATATCCAAGGCCTTCTAAAATGGCGTCTAATGATGGGTGAAAACCTCCCATGCAATCAATTCCAGTGATTGAGCAAATAAATCTTCCTGCTAGAGCCATTGCACCATATATACCTGATTGTGCAATTGACGAAAAGACTTTAGTCATACATAAAGATACTTGGAAGAGACTTATAAGTATCTTTTGTTACCCAATTTCTCATTTACAACCATATGCACTTGAGACAGAAACATGAAATACTAAAACTAATCTTAGACATGTCACATACCACAAAGTTATACTATAAAATCTTTTAGCAAACATATCATTATATCACTGTATGTGGTAGCAGCGTAAAGATTATTTAACTTTAGACATATTTAAAAACAAAAACAAAAACCAAAAAAAAAAACTTGTATTAGTACAATTCAAACAAAAGATAAACCCAACAATAAACTAGAAACAATTGAATTTTCGGTAAATACATATAATATATATATATATATGTATGAGTAACTTCTAAAATCTAGAGAATAATCAAAACAAAGATGCAAATCCTTTTCCCTAATTCATCGAATACAATCTCACAATCCCCAGAGCTACCACTAAAGAATCCCACGGAGCAAAACACGAGAGAAAAAGCTATACCATACTCTAGTCACTAGAAACTCCTTAAAAATCTTCGAACTATTAATTATTGCTTCTAAAAATCAATCAACTACTCCACAGCTAATCACAATACTAAGAAACAAAACTGAGTCAACTCACCGATTCCATAGCTTAGTCTAACAACAGCACCAATCTTATCCCAAACCGGAAACTCGGTATCTTTAAAAGAATCTAACGTGGTGACCTCCATGGCAGAGCTCGTGAACCCTCGTCTACTCTCTCCTTCTCTTCCTCTAGCATCCATGGCTTCGCCGCTTCGTTGCTCCGTCGAAGCTCTAACCGGCCGGAACTGAACCTTACCCTCATCAGAAAAACTAGGTCTCTTACTCCTCCTCCTTGCCCTCGCTGGAAAATCACAGAGCCGCCCCGAGCACAGTCCAACTCCACCGGAAAACGACGCCGTCGAAGAATGGTTCAAATACATCAATGGAAGCTCCATGAACGAAAAACACAACTTGGGTATCGCTCAAACTCGGGTTTTTACCCAAATATCGGCTTCTTGAGTCGGAGCATAGCTTTCTTCTTCTTCTTCTTCTTCTTCTTCCGACTTGGTCTCTTTCTCTTTCTCCTCCTCTGGTTTGAGGTCTCAGTTTTGTTCTGTTTCTCTCGAAGAACGTTGACCGTTCGTTTTTGTTTATTTTGTAGTTAGAGAGAGAGGATAGAGCTTATCATGACCGTTGGTTTGAAAGTGTGAGGGAGAGTGGGCCCGACTCAGGTGGAACATTTGCACAAGGTTTACAGAGGAGATTGGGGAATATCCGGTTGGCCTATTGTTGAAAGACACGTGGAGATAACGCTGGCAAGTTGGATGACATGGCTTATTCGTCATTTGTGCATATTCTCTTTACTAAAGATTTTTCCAAATAGGAAAAACATGAAAACAGTCTTTACCCCGAAAAGGAGATGAGAATAAGAGAAACGAGTTCATAAATTGAAAAAAGTTGAAATGAAAAAGACTGGAAAAAGGAATTTTGGTACTTGGTAGTTTGTTTTCTAACGTCGGAAATTAAGTACACTATTATGGCAAAGTCGAAACTAATAAATAGTAGAAGTGTTAAGTGGGTTGTGCCGGCCACTCACTTGAAGAAAGGCCCTCTACACTACAGTGCTGGGCCAGATCTGACCCATTTAGTATTGAGAAAAGGACGCGAATAGGACTAGTTTGAGCCACTTTGGACAATTTTAAGACCATCTCTAATAATAAGTTTTTTAGGACTAAAAATTAGGATTCTCATGAGTTAAAAGACTAAAAGACCCTGATTAAACACTTAGCCAACACCACAGAAAAGCTGACATGATCATTGATTGACATGACTGTACCCCACACACTTCCCCGTAAAGCCCACTTAGCTTCATGAGAGGTCAAATTCCGCAAATGTCAAGATCCACTTAACCTAAGGTCATATATTTCTTGATCTGGGGTCAAGTGAATCTTGACCTCATGGTCAATTTTTAATAACATAAGGTCACGAATCATTTACCTAACTAGGGTCATGTTGTACTCGACTTTAGATCAAGTAAATCTTGACCTATTGTCTGTTTGATAAGTTCATTTGATTGATTTAACTTAATATTTGTCTTTTTAACTTTTGTCTGGGGCCGTATTTTATTTTTCATTAAATATGCAGAGTTCCTTATGTTCGACTACGAAAACTATAGAAAATTGCCCTTAAACTCAAAAGACCATTCACCAAAATCCGTATTTAAGCTTTTCAATTGATTCTTATTATCTAAAGGAATACGGAAAGTCTTAGAATAATAAAAACCAGGTCAGTCGAAGGGGTAGAAAGAGTCTACAAAATCTACGTCTACGACGTTAGTAGGAAAAATGAGAAAGTCGTCATCTATGTCCCCATTGCCGAAAAAGAAGAGCATATCTAAGTCCTCATTTATATTTTTTTTTTACCTACTGTTTCAAGTCAAGTAGTTCTTGACCCCAGGTCAAGTAAGTACTTGACCTACGTGACCTAGGGTCAAGGGCTAGTCAAGTAGTTTTTGACCCCACATCTAGCAGTTCATGACTTCAAGTCAAGTAATAGTAGTACTTGACCTATGGTCAAGTAGTTCTTATCTTGAAGTCATGAACTATTTGACCTGGGACGTCTAGATCACTATTACACGAAGAAGATGAATAGTTCAACAAAAATACATGAATATTTCAGCACAATATTTTCCAGATTACTGTTGTAGACCTCTTTCAATGTTGGAACGCTCATTATGAAATATTTCATGAAATATAGTACATATTTACCTTATAAAATCCAAGCTTTTAAATACCAAAGCTCCCAAACAAGATCTAAGTAACATGCTTTGCTCTTTTTTCTAATTAAAAATGCTTTGATCAGAAAAGAAAAAAAAAATAAATAGAGAGGAAGAGAGGAAGAACATGGCTGTGAAAAGATGAGAGAGAGAAACAATCAGAGGAGGGAAAGAACGAAAATAGCAAAAAAAAAAGAGGGGGAAAGTGCATTTAATGCATTAAATTTTCACACTAACTTCCACTTATCAGCTAGGGGCAATATTGAAAATATTTTATTTTCCTCTCCATTAACTTAAAAAGTTAGTCCTATCTATGTCCAAAAAACTTGCATGTCTCAAAAATATATACCATGACCCAAATTAGTCCTATCCGTGTCCTTTTCTCTTAAGTATTATATGAGGCTTAAGTATTATATGAGACCCAGCCCTAGCCCCTGGTCTTGGCCTTATAATATAGGACCAGGCCTGGCCTGTTGGTCTTCAACAGGGCCATTCCTAATATGGAAAAATAATAATAATTTTTTAAAGAAAATTAATTTTTAGAAAAATATATTTTTTAAAGTAATATTTAGTGTAAAAATTGAGTTTTGTGACATTTTTGTTACATTTTTAAAATAAATATATAAAAACGATATCAAAAAACATAATATCTAAGAAAATATTTTGAAAGAATTAAGTCCAAGCAATCATGGGCCAGGGCCGATCCAAGCTGACAAACAGTGCATATCAAGCCTAGCCCGGCCATGCAGTATTAAAGGTTGGGCCATATCCATGGGCGACCCGACTCAATTGACACCTCTAGTAAATAGTAATGAGTCACATAATCATGATCAAAGATTCATAGTTACTTCTTCAAGTTTGGTGCCTCACCAGTTTAGGATTGCTTTTAGGTTATAAATGGTGTTTGATAAACAAACTTTTGGTGCAGTATAGTAAAATGTTTCAAATTGATTGTGATGCAACACGGAAGAGTGGCAGTTTAACGGCATTATGGTTAGGTATTCTTGAGAGAATTAACAGGTTTAGAAAGGTTTTGATTTAACTATGATAGTCAATTTTCTCATATGTTTTTTCGTTGCGTCAGTTTATTTCATATACTTTTTGCACTCATTGATAACTATGTTGCTAATGAAATATCTTAGTGCCTATGAGGCCACATTAGAGTAAATTTATAATTGTGTCAATGCCATGCAGTCATAGGAATATATTCATTGCTTTATGAACATATTGTTGTAATATCTAACAATTTTGGGATCCCTAATACACAATAAATGGAAGAGTAATCTAATGAAGAGTTTTATATTTGTTCAATTTAGATACATCTATGAGGCTACATAAAGTATCGTTTGATTGGATGAAATGAAATTGTAAGTAATGGTATTTATAATGGGAATAGAAAAGAAATGTAATAATTTTATTTGGTTGAAACTTTGGAATGAATTTTTGAATGAAGATTATTATGTCTGGTTCTCAACAAAATATAATGGAATTGATTATACTTTGACAAATATACTCGTAACCTTGATGTAAACCTTTTTTTTTTAAGAAACATTATTATTTTCAGAAGAAATAGAAATTATTATTAGTCAATGATATTAATAGCCTCTGAATTATACTTGTAGTACCACTTTGTTTCATGAATTTTTAATTTACATAGTTTTGGTCCCTGAATTATATAATTATTGGAACAATAATCATTTTGTCACAAATTTAAGTATTTAACAAAAATAAGTCATTACAGTGCATACAGTTTGGTAACTGTAGTTAAGAATGAGATTATGAATTTTTAACTTATACAGTAGACTAACAAGACTTATTCAATCATTGTAGTAATGATTATTTTTTTTTTACAAACTGTTAAATTTTTAACATCAATGAGTCTTGAATAAAGTGCACAATTTTAGTAATTATAGCTAAAAACGAGATTCTGACTCATAGAAATAAATAATACTCAATTATACGCTTTATTCAGGACTATTTTCTGTTAAAATACTAACAGTTTGTGACAAAGGAGTCATTGCTGTAATTATTGCACAATTCAGGGGTTATTACTATGTAAATTAAAAATTCGAGGAGCAAAGAAATACAATGAGTATAATTCAGAGACCATTACTATATTTGACTCTTGCTTTATGAACAAATATTTGTTGTAATATGTAACTATTCTGAGAGTCCTAATGCACAACATGTGGAATAGTATTCTAATGAAGAGTTTTAGATTTGTTTAATTTGGATGCATACATGAGACTACGTAAAGTACTTTTTGGTTGGGTGGAATGAAAGTATAAATAACGGTATTGGTAATGAGAATATGAATAGAATAGAAAAGAAATGTAATAATTTTGTTTGGTTGAAACTTTAGAATAAATCTTTGAATAAAGATTATCATGTTTGGTTCTCAACAAAATGTAATTTAATTGATTGCACTTTGACAAATATACCCCTAAGCTTGATGTAAACTTTTTTTTTTTTTAAAAGAAAAAGATATTATTATTTTTACACAATAAACAGAAATTATTATTTTCCTTTCTTTTTTTTTTAAGGAATTATTATTATTTACCTTTCATTCAAAAGAGCATTATTATTATTATTTACAATTTGTCTATGTCATATAATATATATGATATATAGAGAAAAAAAATGTGTATACATATATATAAATTAGATACAAGCAGAATCGGAAGAGAGAGGAACACCTTCTTTTTCAAAGAAAGATGGAAATGCATCAATTAATTTCATTAGCAGCTTAGAGAAACAATTAAATATAAAGGCTGGAGAAATATCCTTTTTCAAAGCCAGGAAAGGAAAACCCAATAACAATTTTGCACAAATCTGTTGTTCAGACTCATACTTATTTGTAGTAGAAGAAACTCAGGCACGAACAATGAGAGGTCATCAATAGAGATTCCCATGCATGTATGCTCTCACCTAACAAGAACAATAGGAGGAGACTAACAGATAAACCCAAGCCGATCAAGACGAGCGATAAAATGATGAGAACAAAGAAAGTGACTCACTTGAGTTAGATCAAATCTTTGACTCAAATGTCTTCGAGGAAGAACTTAGACTTTTTCATTTTGGTCCTATCTTTTATTTAAGTGACGACGAGGAACAAACTAGTAAACTTGAACTAAATCTAGTTTTTGCTTTTTCTTTTTTTTTTTTTTCGTTTTCTTTTTTAAATCCAAATGAAGACACTATTGAAGAATATTTTGTAAGAGATACTTGCCTAATATTGATACTAATGATTCTTTGAATAAGGTAACCCATCAATCAATCTTGTTGTAATTAATATCCACATTTCTCTGAAGAGAATAGTAAAAAGAGAGTTGAGAAAGACGGTATGTTTAGCACTCCTTAGTAAAATTTCGTTGGAGCCTCAACACGTGCCAGGCAGCCACACGTGGGAATAAGAAGCCCATTTCCGCTGACTGCAAATTTATTCAAGCGTACATCATAAAAACATTAACAGAGAAAGAAAATAGCTGCAGCAACTTCCTTCCAATACTTGAAACTTCTTCTATTGTTTTTGTTTTCATTTTTCTCAATTTTTTTCATATATATATATATATTTATATATATTCTTTTTCCTTTTCGGGTCTTCTTCTCTATTGAAAAAAGGGGCGCAAAGCTAAAATCCCCAAATCAAAACCTAATTCAGGACTCAGAGGCCATTGATATGCCCTGCTTGTGATCCATCTCCGAATCCGACGGCCCGGACTTGAAGAATTCATAGATCTGATTCCTCATCCGCTCCCAATCTGACCGTTCGATTTCGGTAGCATTCCACTGGATCCGTGATGCCGGTGGCTGCTTCCGCCATTTACTTCTTGAACCTCCGAGGCGATGTTCTCATCAATCGTCTCTATCGCGACGATGTTGGGTAATTCTCTCTCTCTCTCTCTCAAGCTTTTTCAGCATTGATACTGCTTTCTTTATCTTTATTTAGTAAAAATTATTTGGTAATGGTTTCTGTGTATGTGTATATAATAAATGTGTGTGTGTGTGTGTTTGCGGATTTTTGTATCCGGATATGTCTTAGTTAGTTTCGTATGTTTAGATTTGAGTCATGGTTTGTCTCAATTTTGAGTGTTATTCTATTTAGGTGGTTTGGTGGATAATGATCTTTGTTATGAGAATGTTTTGCACCAATGGGCATATGTTTTTGAGTTTATATGCTTTGTGTTTCCGCGTCTGTGTTGGATTCTGTTGGATAATTCATAAGCAAAACATCAGGCTGAAATGAACATCACAAGTTGGGTATGTTGCATGTTTCTTCATAGGAAAATAAATTACTGGAACTTGGATTGAGAATGAAAGATGATGCAGGGTCCTTTTTATTTACTTAACTGTTGGTTTAGGCACTTTTTTATTTTATTTTTCACTCCTAGTGTAAGCTAGAATTGGTCCTGTATTCTAAGATAGGAATTTGTCTCGGTTGATCATTATAGGTGTTATGTGTAAAATTCATTTCTAGAAATGAGAAATGAGAACTTTTTGGGCTTCTTATAGCTTGAATGGGTTTATAGTCTTGATTAATGTTAAGGTCGCCTATTCTTTAGTAACTAAAAGTTTGGAATTGCCTCATTTTTTTTTCTTTTTAATTTTGTTTTTTTACATTTGTGAGAGTATTGTGTTTCTAACATTCACTATTAGTCGCTATAATAGCGTCAATGACTTCAAGATTGATATTCAAAATTGATTCGTTAGTACCAAACTGATGAGCTAGTGCACTTTGGTTTCTATATTTTCCTTAAAACTCTTTCCCCGCCTCAGCATGAGTTGAATCTAAGATCAGCTTTTATCCCTTTAAACACCCTGTACCAGTTGTTTTAATGCCGAAGGGACTAGTCTAAATGGTTTTGTTCTTATCCAGAAACTGTTTATGAATTTACTGTTATAAATGTATTAATAAAGAATGAGAACATGCATATAGTGTAGTGTGAAGTGGAACTTTGGTTTCCTTCTGATTTGGTAAAGGGGTTATTATTTACATGGTTGATAATGGTTATTATTTATAGAGAGGAAATTGTTAACAGCTTTCTGGTGAGTATCAATAGAAAAAACATTGGTTCCCTTGCTGGTGTATTCCATGTTGTTCATAGCATTTTGTTATTATTACTTTGATGACAATGTATGTTAAGATGAGGTGGAACAAGAGTATTATTCTTTCAGTTGTCATTGTAATACATGTCTTTGCCCCCCTCCTACACTTCACTTTTCTTTGTCAGCTGTAATTTTATGTGTTTTAAAGTCATTTTTGTCTTTACTCCTGTGGGATTTTTCATAATTCATCTTGTAATTCTTTTCAGGGGAAATATGGTGGATGCTTTTCGAACGCATATAATGCAAACAAAAGAACTTGGTACATGTCCTGTGCGGCAAATAGGCGGATGCTCTTTCTTTTACATGAGAATAAGCAATGTCTACATTGTGATTGTTGTTAGCAGCAATGCAAATGTAGCTTGTGCTTTCAAGTTTGTTGTTGAGGTTGACAAAATCTTATCTTTTATGCATGTGGGGACAGGCTTTTATTATCAACTTACTGGTAACTGATATTGGTGCTATTTGGATGTAGGCGGTTGCATTATTCAAATCATATTTTGGTGGGGCTTTTGATGAAGACGCAATTCGCAATAATTTTGTTCTCATTTATGAGCTGTTAGATGGTATGTAGCTTAAAAAATATTGTACTCTAAACTCTTCCAATGCATATGGTTAATTTTGTGGATACTACATCTATAGACACACTTAGATATAAGGTGTAGCCGTTCCAAATTTCAAAATATACTGCACAATGATACACTTTAGGAATTGATCTTATCCTGGAGAGTGAAGCACTACAATGCAAGCACTGAGATGGTTCTGACATCACACCCTGTTGTAATGAAGTTATGGTCACTGTTTTCACTTAATTTTGTGCATAAGAAATGTTACAAATATTTGTGGTATGCTCTTCGCATGAAATGTACATTTGTAGGGTGTTTTGTATGGTGTGAAATGAGATCTGTCTCATCCTTTTGTGCACAAGGGTTGTATGGAGTATTTTAGTGGCATATTTTTTAGCTTACTAGGTTTCTCATTTTCCTCCCATTTTGGACTCACTGAAATTTCCAATCTATATTTTGTGATCTTTGGCATTGTATAAATGTTTATCTATGTTAATTATGTGAATATTTTAGATTATTACATACATATAAATATGTAGATGGCCTGCAAAATCAGAAGCTGAGAATACAAGGAGTTTTGGAAGAGTGCCATAAAATATAGCTTTGGTAGGCAATCAGCTAAACAAAAATTGAGATGAAATGGTGCTTGTTCACAATGAGCCTTGGTTTCTTAAGGGCCATTGACCAAGGCAGAAGACTTCTTCGTAATTACGAGTTACGACTGGAGAAAAATAAATTAACTGACTGCATGCCTTGTTATGGAATAAAATATGACCAAGTCTAACAAGAGCAAAAACCATTGGTTTTTTCATCGATGGAATGTTCCAGTGAGCACAAGTATCCAATTGAATTCTTATGGGGTAAAATAGATTCGAGTCTAACATAAGTGAACACCATTAGCATTTCATCCATGCAATTTAATACTGAACATGAGTATACAACTGAATTCCTGCTTTACATATTTTCATATTTTTTTCTTTGGTGGGTATTTAGTATATATGAGTGGTGCAGCTCTCCTATAGCTTATTATTGTACCATTGTTCAACAATGAAAGGTCAAATGTACAAATTATTGACTTTCAAAGTCGTACATTTATGGGTTGTAATATGTTCCTCTTAAGTGCAGAAATTATGGATTTTGGTTACCCGCAAAATCTTTCTCCAGAAATTTTGAAGTTGTACATCACACAGGAAGGAGTGCGCTCACCATTCTCTTCTAAGGTTAGATCATTTTGTATATTTCTCTTCACATTTTCTTTCTGAATAAGTACTATATTTAGGCAACCTTCTAGGAGACATTCTTGTTAAAGATGGTGCTTGCATGTTCTTCAACATATTTCATGTCATTAGCTCTGAGCAATTTCTTTTCACCTGTGACAAAAAATAAAATAATAGCCTACGGATAAGCCTGTGCCTAATGCAACTCTACAAGTTACTGGTGCTGTTGGTTGGCGTAGAGAGGGCCTCGTTTATAAAAAGAATGAGGTGATTATGATTTTTCTTACCTATCTCTTAAATTGATTTATGCATGCTTGGCCTGGTTTTAACTTTTAGCTATGGCAGGTCTTTTTGGATATTGTAGAAAGTGTAAATCTTCTTATGTCTTCAAAAGGTGGGTAATGGATCTTAAATATGTTTTGCTTCAGTAGGTCTCTTTTGTAAATTTAATAAGCAATTTGGTGATTCCAGGTAGTGTTCTGCGTTGTGATGTAACTGGGAAGATCCTAATGAAGTGCTTTCTGTCTGGAATGCCTGATTTGAAGTTGGGTTTAAATGATAAGATTGGTCTTGAGAAAGAGTCACAACTTAAATCTCGTCCTACCAAAAGGTAGCTCTTCATGCACTTCTCTTATCCATTACAGTGTTGTTGTTGTTTGTTTGTTTGTTTTTATTANCAAGAACAAAAAGCAGCGGGAAAGGAAAGGCACCGCAAAAAACCAACTCAAACAGGAACCAAGAGCCAAATAGGTTCCTAACTGAGCTAGGACCCCCAGGACTAATCAGGGGAAACATAGAAAACGGCTGAAATTACAACAAGTTTGTCCACCCTTGTAACAAGTCAGCAAATGACACGCCCCTAAACTCTTTATGTTCCTTAATCCATAATGCAACCCAAAATTGAATCCTGTCCTAAAGTGTGTCTACTGACCCACTTTCATCATTAAAAATTTGAGAATTTCTTTCCCCCCAAATTGCCAACAGAGATGCCCATATGGCGCAACACCACTTGTCATTATATTTGGTATATTAGTTTCTTAAGTTGGTATTCAGTTCCCATTATGTTATTTCTTTTTAGTATTTTTTTTAACTTTTAACTGGTCAGTTTTTTCTGTAAGGTCAAAATTTGAACTCCTCTTGTCAATTTAGCTTTATGCCATAACAAGCTGACACAAGATTTAACTTGACATTAGCTGGAAGCATTACTTCATGAGATAGTCTAAATACATCTTAGACTGCCACTCCTGAATTCTTCTAGTTGAAAGCTTTACACTGAAGCTTGTCCCATGTCATTATATTGTTTTCCTAAATGTAGTGTACAAGTAAATTGTATTTAAGAGATTGTTTTTCCTTGGTCTCTTATTTATTTATTTATTATTATTATTACTATTTTTTAAACAATTTCATCTCTCGCTTCCAACTTCATTTTTCGTGTAAATCCTAAACTCATCCATCAAGCCCTTTCTTCTATTAATTTTGTTTTATTATTTATAGGAATATTAAATCCGTAAACGAATAGTGTAGTACAATGCAAGTAAGACAGTGAATCTGTAAGACTAGTGAATCTTTCTTCATATGTGAGATTTTATCCTTCTACTTTCTTTTGACGATGAATTTTATCTAAAATATATGGTTTTCTGGTTGTGTCAGATTGTGTCCTTTTATTCGCTTTCATTACTTCGTCTGACGATTCTTTATTTTGCAGTGGTAAGACTATTGAGCTTGATGATGTTACCTTCCATCAATGTGTGAACTTGACGAGGTTTAATTCAGAGAAGACTGTCAGTTTTGTGCCGCCTGATGGTGAATTTGAATTGATGAAGTAAGCTCATTAGATTTGCAATCTCAGGACATCAGATTGCACATTGGCATTTAGTGCATAATTATGCTTGATGACAATACATATTCTCAATAAGTTTCTAGCCTTTTTATGTCATGTATCGAGTCTTTAGTATAATAGTATTTTGGACTGTTATTGTTTTCAGGGTTAAAACGGATGCCAACTCTTTTTTTTTTTTTTTTTCAAGACAATTACAGCTAAAAATCAAGTGTCCTTACCCAGATATTACTTGTTTGCAAAGGTGCTCACAAGTGTGATACTCCAGATTTGCATGAGTATAGGCTAGCTTTTCTATTATTAATTGGAGAATCTGGAAAGAAAATGGAATCTGAAAAAAATTAAATCGTAACATTTTGCTCACTGCCTTAGAGAGGGGAAAAGAAGGAAATGAAAAGGAAAAAAAGATTCTAATCTAGAAAAAATTTACCTGCGTGCAGGGTCTGTGTGTTGTGTCTAATATAAAGGAGTCAGACCCTTTCTGTATGATCTTAAAAATTTTACTTCTGTGTTTATTCATCAGTATCATCCATCATGTCCCAATTATCCTGAGGAACTTGTAATTTTTCGTATATTGGTGTCTCATTTTTCTCTTTGCTGCTTTGTTATGTTTATTTCTTTTGTTGCTTTCTCATATCACCTGATGTTGCGCATTTGTGATTTTATTTTATCTTATATTTATAAGAAAAGATAAGAGAAACAAAATTATTGAAAGAGAGGGGAAACATGGAACAAAGGTGGGAGAACCAGAGGTCTGCCTCATGCCTAAGAAAACACTATAAGGAGAATAAACCGGCATCAGATTTTTTATTATACCTTACAAAATACAATAACCGCACTTGTTATGTTCTCACCCACGTAACACCTAAGAATTTTGCTAAGAAGTGCCTCTTTTTTTTATATTTTCTTTTCTCTAGTGCTCCTAATTTTATCTTTGCCCATAGGTACCGTATTACCGAGGGGGTGAATCTTCCATTCCGTGTGTTGCCTACTATTAAGGAACTTGGTAGAACACGCATGGAAGTAAATGTGAAGGTTCGTGACCTTTCTTGGCATGTTTTACCTGTTGTTATTCTGTTATTCTGCATTTAACTTGTTTATCCTTTATCTTCAGGTGAAGAGTGTCTTTGGTGCAAAAATGTTTGCGCTTGGGGTTGTTATTAAGATCCCTGTGCCAAAACAAACTGCTAAAACAAGTTTTCAAGTTACATCTGGTCGAGCAAAGTATAATGCTGCTATTGATTGCTTGGTTTGGAAGTGAGTGTTTTTCTGTAACCCTATGGGTTTCTATTTAATGTGTTTTGCTGATGAACAGTTGATAGATCTTAAATATATTGTCGTGTTGCTATTATATTTCATGATAGATACATCTGCAATCATCAAACAGATGAACCCACCTTCCACCTCAGAGATGCAAGTATATTAGTCACACACACATTCACACCTACACATCCATTTAGAGTGTGTTTGGTAGGAGGGAGAAATGGAAGGAAGGAGATGGGTAGGGAATTAATGGATGGATTTGGGGTAAGGTGGTTTTTTTGGTAGGAAGGATTTTAGGAAGGGAGTAGGCAATGGATTTCATATCCTCAATTTAACCAATTTTTAGTCCCTCCAAATTGGAGAGATTTTAGGAGAAAATTTCACTCTCAAGTAGTAGAGTAGTTATTGTACAATCAAACCTTCTCCCTCTTATCAAACAAGGAAGAGAATTTTGGTCTCCTCTTATGCCAAACACAACAATGAAACAGTGCTCTCCTTTCTCTTTCATCTCCATCCCTAGGTAATGTAGTTCTCCTTCCTTCCTATCTTCTTTCCATTCTACCAAGCATAGTCTTAGTGGTGGCTTTCATTCCTTTTGTGTTCTTTACTGCTTTGCTCATTTTTCATCTACTGTTTTCCATCGTTAGCTGTCTCTTCATTTATATTTTTGTAACTTTCCAGGATAAGAAAATTCCCCGGACAAACGGAACCAACAATGAGTGCAGAAGTTGAGCTGATTTCCACGATGGCGGAAAAGAAGTCGTGGACAAGGCCACCAATTCAGATGGAGTTCCAGGTGCCTGTTTGTTTTTAATTCCAGTACTTTGCAAATGAATAGGGGGAGACTTTGTCATTTTCTTATATAAGCAAAAGGTCAGTATCGGGTTGAAGTCTAATATATACACAAATTATGTCAACCCGAACCCAACCCGTGAGTCGTGATCCGTTGTGTCAGAAAAATATCAACACTCACCCGACTCGCACTTAAAACGGATTGACCCGAATCCGACCCGCACAACCCGCTTTGGTGAATAACATCCTACCCACAACCTGATTTTGACCCGTCAACCCGTTGTTGACCTGCCAACCCGTTATGACCCGTATTTTTCTACTTATGTTTTTTTTTTTTTCCTAAGTCTATTATTATCTCATTTTAAAATAAATAAATTAGGGACAATTTATAAATATAACTAATAACTTATAATCCTAAACACTTACATTGTACAAATTAAATATATCTATAATAATAGTCATAAATAAATTAAATAAAAAATATTTTTGTAATTTAATTATGTATGTATTTGTTGGCGGGTCAAACGGGCTGGTGTCAAGCGAGTTGACCCGAACCCGCCCCCCCCTTTTTTTTTTTTTTTTTTTTTTTTTTTTTTTTTTTTTTTTCGTGTCAGGCAGGTCGACCCGATTTTGATTCGCACCCTTTTTCTTGGACCCTAATCCGCAAAAAATCGTGTCGTGTTCGTGTCGTAACCCGAATTGCCACCCAGAGTCATATCTGCCATGACATTGGAATAACAGAAGAAACTTGAAATATTAAGCAATAATAGGAGGTTGTGTGGCCCATTGGAAGTGGGGCAAGTTAATAGTGGATAGGTTGATATATATATATATATACATATTTTGATAAGATACTTATTTTTTTCTCCTCTGGGACTGGAACCCATAACCCAACCCTCACACCCACACACACCCATGAGTCCCAGACCAATTGAGCTAAGCCCCAATTGGTATTGGATAGGTTGATATATTAAGAAACCAGTCCATGACTTTTCTTGAATTTCCGACATTCCTGTGTCATGTTTTTGATACTTGGCTTCCCCAGTGGCATTTTACTTATTTATGCGACCAAAAATTCTCTAAAATGAGATATTTTTCAGGAAAGGGTGGTAGGTTCACATCCTTAATAATTACTGTTAAAGGAAATGTAATTACTAAAAAATGTTGAGAAATAAATGCTAGGAACTTTAAGCATCTCGTTATCTTAATTATTAATTTCTGTAATTTTGTGTAATCCAATGGAATTCTCAGAAGTGTTCCCTGTCATAAGCATCAGATTATGCATGTATGTACAAGTTAAGCGAGTCTCCTTTCTTTTGTTCAGAAAATAGTCTCGTTGCTTGCTGTCTCCGTAAGTCTTGCATGGTGAGAATTATATAGTGGCAAATTATCAGTGTATGAAATTTGACATGGATGTCTCATGTCTGTATAACTCTCTCAAATTTATGCACATTCTCTTCAACCACCTGTGCCTTCCTCATTAAGGTAGATGTTAACTTATCGAAATGTTGTTATCTAGGTTCCAATGTTTACAGCATCTGGTCTACGTGTCCGTTTCCTCAAGGTAATTGACTTGCAGTATCAATTTACCATTTTTATCGTAAAAGAAGTGTGTGGCATTTAATTTTACTCTTGCTGCAGGTATGGGAGAAGAGTGGATACAACACAGTTGAGTGGGTTCGCTATATCACGAAAGCTGGTTCATATGAAATTAGGTGCTAAAGGCTTTGGATTGCTATCACAAGAGTTTGAGATATTTGAGGTTGGAGATTGCATGTTTGATATTCATCCAGAAAATTGTTACAAGACTTTGCCTTGTTAACAATACGAAATTCATTAGGCATTTTTCGTTGGTTATAGTGTCATGTCATATGTGGATAGAATTGTTTGTGCTAGTTACCTTCGACATTTTGTTGTAAATGCTAGCTATTGTTTTTTCATTACTGTCACGACTGTTGATGTGAGAGTGTCTTTATTTTTTTGACTGAAACATGATGGTTTGCATTTGGCCCAAACTCTCTTGTTGTAGCGATACAATTGGAAAAAGTGAACAATGCTTGAGATAGTTTGCTTTTGTGTATATTTTTTCTTGGGTTTATGGCACATATGGTCTTGTACTATCAAATTTGTGGTAATTTGGTCCTCAAAAGCTTCGATTATAGCAAGTCTCTGAATTTTCCGATTTGAAGTAATTTGGTAATTTGATATCGGAGTATCTAAATTATAAGCTATAGTTAAATTTTTGACCAAAAGTACACGTGAAGAGTACGTCGTAGCATTAAAAAGTGTATTTAAAAAAAGATAAATTGAGCAAGAGGATTTGTAGAGAAGGAAAGATGTAATATTTACATTTTTAGGGTTTTCGAAACTGTAATTTCAGGGAAAAATTTTTCTATGATTGTCCATTTTTATGCTTGAAATTTTTAATTTATTTTTTGAATACACTTTCAGATGTCATCACGTGCTATTCATATTTGCTTTTGGATAAAAATTTAAGGGTAATTTGCAGTAAAAATCTCCAACCCTTAGTATATTTGGCATTTAGGTCCCTAATCTTTAAATTTTGACATTTAAATCCTAAACCTCACAAAAGTGTTGCACCGTTGGTCTTTTTTTCACTTCCATGCATTTATTCCGTCAAAAAAAAAAAAAAAGAAAAAAGGCAGTTTAAAGAAAGAAAACCCAAGTCCATATTTAGAGGAAAAATCATTTGTACCCAATATCAAAAAATAGAAAGAATCAGAAATAAATAAATAAGCAACTAAATTTGATTCGGATCTTTTTTAGAGAAAATATGGACTATTTTCTTTCTTTAAATTGCCTTTTTTCTTTTTTTTTTTTTGACGGAATAAATAGATGGAAGTGAAAAAAGGACCAACAGTGCAACACTTTTATGAGATTTGGGATTTAAATGCTAAAATTTAAAGGTTAGGGACCTAAATACCAAAGATAATAAAAGTTAGGAATTGTTGCTGCAAATTATCCAAAATTTAACAACATGTTGCAATTTAGATAGTTCATGAATCAAATTAGTACAAATCCAAAAGTTCAAATGTTTAATTAGTACGATTGAAACTTTAAGAATCGAATTGCTATAAGTTGAAAGGTTCAGGGACCATTTGTTATCACGATACTTTGTACAACAATATTTACATATTATCATATGGTCAACTTAGAATTAAATTGAATGGCTTTGTACTAAATAGTGAGAAATTTGATCAATTTAATATGTTTGACTATAGTTTGACATAGCGAATAATTATATGATAAAGTATGATTATAATACTTAGTTTAACATTATTACTTATAACATTATTTCTTATTGCCGCATAGTCAAATTTAATTTAAGTTAAATGTGCTTGCACTAATTAGTGAGAAATGAAATTAATTTAATTTCTTCGAGTGCAATGGGACAAAATAAGTGACTAAAATAGTTAGTATAAAATTATTATCAATGATCTCGTACTTAAATGTAATAGTGAGTGAAGTAACTGTGGCACATTAAGCAAAATTTCACACTAATCTATTATCATTAATCATAATCTCACTAATATTACTAACAATAAAACTATTATATAATATCTCATGATCAAATTAGATACTAAATAGTGAGAAATCTGATATGGCTGGAAAGCTAAAGTTGTGACTTTTTAGTAATTTTGAAAAATTTGTAAATAAATAATGAGTTTACAAAAGTCAGGATAAACTAAATACTTGAATTTTAATATTTCAATCCTCGAATCGTTATAACTTCAATATTAAAAGAAACATTCCATTAAACTTGATTAGAAAATCCAACTAATGTATCGATCAACGTAATCTTTAAATCCGTATTTTCGTTAAAATGAGATATGTAAATAGTTTAAGTCCAAAAAATCCAAAGTAATTATACAAGCCCAACTCATGGCCCAAGTACTTTAAAATTCTGAAAATATGCTCCTAAGGAGCTATAGTGTCCAATTACACATTAAGTCCTCTAATAATTAAAATGAGAAATTTAGGTGGATGACCAAAATTTTAAATTTGATTAAGTAGATGTCCACTTTTAAAATTTTATAGCTAAATGTTCAGGTATATATATTTTTACACTTGGTAGATACACATATCTACCAATTTTAGTTACTGTACTGAAATGCACTAGATATATAATTTTTTTATACTTGATATATAAAATTTTACACTTGGTATATATGCATATATACCGGACATTTTGCTATAACATTTGACAGAGGGACATTTACTGAAATTGGGCCCAAAATTTGGTCATATTTCTATAAGCCCCTAATAAAATTACCATCATATATCCACTTAGTAGATACGTTAAACTTAGTAAGTCACTAGAATACATAATATAACACTATTGCATATTGTCCTATTCTAAAATTATTTGAAAAATAGAGGAGTTTTTATTTTTATTTTATTTTTTAAGTAATTAAGTGAAAATTCAAATTATTCTAACATCAATTACCATTATATGACAAAGTAGGTGAGTATAATACATATAATAGCACTAATACATATTTTCTCATAATCAAATTAGATACAAAATGAATAATTGTGCACTAATTAGTTATAAATTTTATTAATTTAATATCTTTGAGTATAATGCTTGAATTTTTATTCCATAATACAAAAATTTACAAAGTTAAGTGAAAATGTACGTCATTATATTATTACTAATAACAGTCTCCCATGTAATTAACAAGTTTTTATTAAAGAACGATTCTATCAAGTATATGGCAATTGGAATTCTATTTTCACCACATGGTCCATATGAGATACCAACATAGAAATTTTAATTTAATGTTTCTGTATACTACTTCTTAGTTCTCACACAATTATTAATAAGACACAATTATTAATTAGAGATAATATAAACGTTAAATTACATTAGATGTCAAATTCTAAATTAATTCATGTCAAAATTATATTTGTTTGGCGTGGAAAAATTAAATTATATATTAGTAGGGTCATAATCTAGTAATTATTTTTTTTACCTATCTATAGGTATTTTTTGTTTGCCATTGGATCATTAAACGACTACCATAATTTGAGTAGTTGAAAAAATAATTAACAATAAATACATATTATTTAATACTTTTTTTCTCTCTACTTTTTATCATGAAAAGACGTGTGTGATAAATTTTAATTGGACAAAACAATATGTATAAATAGGTAAAAAAAAAATACTTACTGAATTGGTGCCCATATGTATATATATATATTATTGTTAACTCAATCTAAAAAATTTAGTTTTGTTAAAAAACTCTTGAAAGAATTAGATACGAAAAGATCACAAGTGGGTGAGCCATACGGGTGTACAGTAGAGATGTCAAATAGGTCGTGTTGGCTATGAAAGATAAGCCCGCTCGTGCCTTGTGTCGTGCTTCGCATGGCTCAACAAAATATCGTGCCGTGCTCGTGCTGGCCAAAGTTTCAAAAACTCTAGGCCCGATATGGCCCACAAGCATAAGTACATCTTATGTCGTGCTCATGTCGTGCTCGTGTTTGTGCTAAGCCATTGTCGTGCCGAACATAGTGTGCTAAACATGCCAATCTTCGGTCGACTTATCAAATTATTGTAACAGTCAATATTTTCTGAATTTTTTTAAAAATATTTAATTAAATAATTATATTTTGAAAAGAAAATATATAATATACCTATAGTTATTTTAAAAGAAAGTATTCAATTAAAAATCACTAATGTAAAATTATTTTTAAAAGAAAGAATAAGAAAAGTGAGTTTATTAATAAGCAAAAACCAAAAAGACATACAAAATTTGCATATATAAATAATATAACAAAATAAAATTAAATATTTTTTAAAGTATTTAGAGTCATGCTTTTCATACTTTTTCCGTCGTGTCGTGCTTGTGTAGTGCTCGTGCCTAAGGTCGTGCCGTGTCGTGCTAACCCATAATGCTCAAAACTAAAGCTCGGCACGATCCAATATCTCGTGCCATGCTTGACACGACTCAAAGTCATCTCATGTCGTGCTATGCTCGACATAGATTTTGTCGTGCCATGCCCTCATGCCAAATAGGTGGCCTAATTCATTTGACATCTCTAGCGTACAGATTACCCGTGCAAACCATTTGGTCCATTTAATTTGTGGTATTTTTCCATTTAAAGAATATAATTAGATCAAGAACAAGTAATCAATTGATTATAAATTTTCTCCTTAATTTGCCATCTAAAATGCCTTTCACTTATTACCCGTAAAGAATTAAAGAAAAAAAAAAAGAATCTAAAAACTCAATTTTTGTTTGGCATGGCTTTCAAAAATCTTTGGAGATTCAAAAGTTATGGAGTTTTTTTTTTTTTTTTTGAATTGTCAGAATGTTTTTCTTAATTAGAATATCTTTTTAATGAAATATGGACCTACTAATTTTTATTAGAAATTTTTTTTTAAAAGTAAAATTTATTTTAAATGCACATAGAATGGAGTTGAAAGTTGAAATGAACGTAAACCTTTTATGAATTGAAATTAGATGAAAATAAGTACAAACTAACATGCTACTGTAGGTCACTTTTAATTTAGTAAAAATACCAATCGGCGTAATAAAAACAAAAGATACTCGTTGGAAACCACCCTACATATGAGGAGAAATACTCCCTTTTACATGTATTAACATGAATTACCCAAAAGTAATACATATTTGTGTATTTCATACGTCTCAACAAAGTATTTAAGTATTTATAATAGTATAATAACCAAAAAAAAAAAAAAAAAGTTTACATTCGCCACCTAACTATGTATAATGTCTATATACCCAAACTGTTAAAAGTTTCAACTTTGCTCCATAAACAACTAAAATTGCCATTTGGCATGCAGAGAGACAGAATTAGTTGGAGTCATAATTTTAGATAGTTGGTTTAAAATTTAGATAAGTAATCTGTTTGACCAAACAAAGTGACGATATTAGTGATATATAGAACAAGGTTAAAACTTCAAATAATGTCGGGACTTACAGAGATACTTTACATAATTTGATAGGTAAATATAAAAGAAAATAAGAATCTAAACAAAAAAAAAAACTCTATTTTTTTGAATGAAAAAAAAAATCTTTATTGATGAAAAAAAAGGGGAGTTTTTATTTAACGTCATAATTTTCAATAATAATATCATTGTTCGGTGAACGTGGTCCAGGGGAGTTTTTTTTTTATTTTTTTATATTTTAAAAAAAGTAAATTAAAAAGGAGAGGAAATGGTAGACCGAAGAAAAAAGAAAATTAGAGACGCAATATAGTTGGATGCAACATATGTGCGAGGCGAATAGAATGTGGCATCTAGTAGTATTTTGCTTCTGAAAGTGAAAATAATAATCCAAAAAAAATCTTGAAAGATTAAATTCAAAGAAATTAAAAGAGAAAAAAAAAGAAGAAGAAGACAGTAATCGGCGGCATCAACACGGTGTCGTCTCGTCGGCGATTCTGGTTGGTGGGGTTGGGAGTTTTAGGGATTTTGGGAGAGATGGGGTTCTTGAGGAGAGTAGCGGGGTTGCTAGGGTTTGTCAAGGACGAGAACCACGAACTCAAGGACGAAGAAGAAGACGACGACGCCATTAATACTACTGCTTCTCAAGCTCGGAATCGGGCCCATTTCAAGGAAACTGAGCTTCCCAGAAAAGGCTTCAGCGTTCCAGTCCAGGTCGCCGTCGACCGATCTCAGCCCGGCCCACTTCTTGCTCCTTCTGATTCCGGCGATGGTGGTGTTCAGGTTCTTGTCGTTTTTCCCCAATTGTTAATTTTTTTTTTTTCGTTGACTGATTAGTTTAATGTGATAATTTTTCATTTCTTGTGTAATATGTGTATATATATGTATTTCTTTTTTTTTCAAAAGTTGAATTTGCGGGCTTGAATTAAGATTTAGGGACGAATTGAAGCAAACCCAAATCTTAGAATTTCCATTGTAGCTTAAAGTTATTGAATCTCTGATTTGGGTTTCTGTTATGAGATAGGATCGGATCATTTTCGTAATTTTTTTAGTGATTTTGTATTTAGATCGAATTGATTTATGTGTCTGATTGTTATCACTTTTGTGTGGAATTGAGCCATTGTTGACTTGGAGCTGTAGTTGGGTAGTCAAATCGGTGCAATTTTCCTTTTTTCTTAATTAAATTAATTTATGCAAGAACATTACTGAACGTCAAATTAGATTGACTTTTTTCCACCCTTAAGATTCACATATTCTCTAGGATGTCTGTGCTTCTTTATGCTTGAAGATTTCTTCATCTCTCGCTGAGTGTCGGTTTCTGCTTCCAAAATGAAACAAAGGAAGCATGATAATGATTAAATGAATATTCTCTTTATGATTTGAATTTTGAGTATGAAATTGTGTTTATTGCTAACATTTCTTTTGACCATTCTCAAGGACACAAATGACGAGTAGATAAGAACTCCGTGTGTGGTGTATTCTACTAACCTCTTGTATATCTTGGTTTATTATGCTCAGCCTCTCTGATTCCCTTATGCATTAGGGGAAAAAATATCTGAGGTTAGCTCTAATCTTCCTTTATCTCTCGAGTAAGTTTCCTCCAGGGTCCAAATTTACTTTACTAGCAGCCTAGCATTGATAAAGTATCCATCATGTTTTATTCGCAAAAGGTTGTCCTTCTCCCTTTCTTCCTTTCAAAATGACCTTGAGTTTAAGTAACGACTTAACTTTGCTTCTACTTCAAAAAAGAAAAAAAGATTCTCCCCCTCTCACTTATTGTAGTCTGATATTATTTCCAATTAAAAGCATAAAACTACGGAATACAATTACTGGCTCATCAATTCACCGTTTGCTGAGCTTAGGGGTGTACTCTTCTTTTCATTTTTCATTGATCAGATCTTAAGTAGTATATACCAAGAGCTATATGATTTTATAGATTCTGATGTGAGGATATTTTATTTACATTGGGCTCATACCATTTCTTGTGGAGGATGAGTTGAGGCAATACTAGGTTTCATTGTGGCATATATTGCTGAGCTATCTGGCAATTAGTGTATATTCTAGAAAGCTGCAGAACTATAAAAAGACTGCTCCTAGTAAAAACTAAATTCTCTTCAAGGCAAACAGATGAAGGTGGAACTTTGAGTGTAGGTTCAATTTGGAAAACTCAAATACAAATCAGGGCAAATGAAAGATCCTTCTATGTACATCGGAAATGTGAGCTATATTGTCAGTTTGTTTGCTGCTCTGTTAGATTTATGGGATGTGGTCTGCTACTGAGTACATTTGTTTCTTCCATTTTTTTTTAATTTTTATTTTATTTTTTTGTCCCTACCTTTGTGCCTTATTTTCTTGGTCTGCATCTTTGGTAGCCAACTTGGAGTTGGGTAATGACTACTTTGATGGTTTCTATGATATTAAGTCTTCCTGGGCCTTTAGGCTTTACCTATGATTATGAGTATTACGTTTTAGTTGCATGCTTGGTCAACGAAGTTCCTGCATGTTTTGCTGCAGCCAACGTGTATCAGTACATAGAAGACCATTGTTTGGGTTGAAAAATTTTCAAGTCTATTTTGTGTACCTTCTTTTTTTGTNAAAAATAGTAGTTTTTTGTGGGTGCACAATGGTAGCATGTTCCATTTTGGATATTACAGTAGAAAAAGCTTCAGTTTTCTTTTTTTCCTCGTCTTAATGTTTGTTTAACCATCCTATTACTGATTTCTTTATATTATTCGCTTGCTTTCATATCATTTTGTTATAGAGCAGAAAGTTAAACTGCTGGTTACACGGTAACAACTTAGTGGTTGTAAGTAATGCTCCACCTTAGGTGGAGAATGTTTAAAAATAATTGTCATATGTATAGGTGAATGTTCCAGCCTTCAGAACCTGAATCTAGTGATTCGTTTATGCCGTAGTTGTAGTTGCTGCTTTTATACGACGTTTTGTTGCTGCTGTTGTTGTTGTCATCTTGATATACAATGCTAAGGTAGCCAAGACAAGTGCACGGTAGGCAGCTATAAGGCACCATAAGGGATATGAAATTGGTATAGGAGTAAAAATCAATATTCCCAACCCCTATTTTCTTTAGGGTATATACATAAGATTATGTATTCTTTTATAAGTAGGCTGGGATATTATTTACTCTCTTCTTTGCTTAACACCTCTCTCTTCTTCAAGAAAGAAGTCTTAAACCTCTCTTGGATTTTGGAACATACTTATGTGCTGTATTCCGACTATATGTGGAGGGTTTGTGCTATATAGTGATTAGCATTATTTCGTCTGGAATTGTCTTCCGGACATCGTCTTAAATAAGGCTGATTCCCTTGTTTCAACCTCAGCTAATAAGCAATACTCTGTTGATTACCACCGCCCCTTTGCTGATTCAACACCTGTGTTCTGACTTGATCCTTTTTTCTCTTTACCAGCAACAACATGAACAAAATGAGAGAAGAGGATCTGATTCTTTTTCTGGATCCGTGTCCTCGTGTTTCTATTTTTCTTGAGAGTCGCTTTTCCTGGAAATATATATCAAAATTAAGAGTGCAAGGTTGGTAAAACTTTTCTGTTCCTCCTTTCTATCCACAGGGTCTCAGATGGTATGCAAAGCGATTAAGGATAGACGAAGATGGAGATGTAGCCGACGAGTTCTTCGACGAAGTCACCCTGGAGACATCATCGACTAGCACAGCGGAGAACGAAAGGACGCCATTTCCAAGGTTCCAAGTGAAATACAGCACCAGACCTGCCAAAGTTAAGAAGCAGGTCTTATTGCATGATGGCAGAATCCAACAATACGTAGAACACCAGGGCAGGCTCCAATTGGTATAACAACAATTGATAAATCTCACAACAAAAATGAAAATTCTCATTAGATTTTGGATTTTGGGTTTCCTGACATTCCTGTCTGTGGTACCACCAGCATCATGATCCCACCGTTACCAATTTGTTCTTGGCAATGGTTCTATTGTCATGTGCCTCACTCTGTTTTGCGCTGGTGTCAACTTGTTCGTGGCCCAAATTTGTATCATATATCAGTGTCGATAAGTTGGTCTTCTGGGATTGGTAATTGATTCCTTTTTGCTGATCTTCATTTGTACTATTAGCTGCTGCTCTTTAAATTTACGGATTTTTTTCTTCCTTAAACTTGTTCCAACTCTTACCTTATTTAGCAATTAATTAACTATATATAGTTTACATTAGAGCTCATCTTATGCCCATTGTTTAGCTTAAACGATGAACTGTGATGTAATAATAAGAGTAATCGGACATATTTTGTAGAATTATGCACATCAATAAGAAAAGAAGAGTATTTAAAAGAAAAAGTAAAAAAAAAAAAAGAAAAAAAAAACCAAAAATTTTAAAGAAACCAATGGATTTAGTTGGGCTAGGAGGAGTACATACTATCCGCTACTGAAAATAGGAAAGTACACGAGTCTAAAAAGGAATAATTAGCTACAAAACACACCTACATAAACTGAAAACAAACGAACAGAAAAAAAAAAAAAAAAAAATACTACTTATGCTTGTTCCCGGGAAATTGGTTTCCCAAAGGATAAGTTGGTGCGGTAGCCCCGGCCATTGGGTTGGCAGTTCCAACGGGCTGGTGGTGGTGCCCGTGGTGCAGGTCGGTGGCCGTGGCGGTGGTGCCGCCAACAAGCGGTGGATCGGGGTGGTGGTGAAGATGACGTTGCTTGCGGCTTAATTTCTCGGCTGCATGCTTAGCTTTGGCCTCGTGCAGTTCTCTCTTGGCTTCAGCCTCCCTGGCCTTTCTACGTTCTTCTGCAATCTTTTTCTCTTCTTCCGTCCTCGCTGCTGCTTTCTCTACCTGAAAAGTATATCATATTATACACAGTAATATATAAATACGGATGACAATATAATACAATTAACGTGGTGTATAAAATATAGAAGCGATCACGCATGTGTCTTTATATCTATTCTGTATATATGAATATATATACATATATATATATATACCTTTTCTTCACCTTTAGCTTTATACACTTCTATGTGCTCCTTGGCAGAGCTAGCGATGTTGCTGAGCTTCTCCTTTGCAGATTGCATACTTTCAGCTCTGTATATCCGTACAGATCAGAGGGTAAAACTCTAATAAACTTGTATGTATATACAACAGTGTTTGAAAGAACCTTTATAAGTTACTCGAGTATGAGGCTCAGGTCTCATGCCATGTTTATATAAGGGGAAAACAAGACAGGATAAGTGGTCAAGGAGACTGAGTCACGCCACGTTAACTGACACGTGTCATACATGCAAGTCGTTGAGTTCCCTGTGCTCGACACATTGGAGACAGATTTAACAAAGATATATATGCTTTTTTTTTTTTTTTGAAAAGAAAGATATACTTTAGTTTGAGGCTTATCATGTCCGTATTTAAACTGAAAATCTATCCATTTTGTCGGAAAAGCGATAAATATTTTAAACTTTGTGCTTCGATTATACATTGTTTCCAAGTTCGAGAAACCCATAAAAAGACATTTATTATTCGGAGTAAATATTCTTACTATAGTTATTGCTTTATAATTGGTTTAGCATATTGTACACTATTTTACAGGTGACGTCACACATTGATAAATTTTTAATTGAACGAAGACTAAGACTAATGATCAGTTGGTATGGAATTCAATTTAGAGACGTTAATTTTACCGAACGAGATGGTACATCGCAGTACACCAGTCCAAATAGGGTGGACTTTTACCAGTTATAAATAGTACGGGACATATATTGGGGATTCTCCGTTTAATATTTAGCAGGGTAGGGCAGGCTTGGAATTTAGTACCCTGTACTGACCCCACCCCGATTATATGTAAGTTAATTTCTATTTTTTTATATAATAATGATTCAAGTATATTTTTTTTTAAAAAAAGATCTAATAATATATAGTCATATACTAATATTGTTTGAGTTATTTGGGATTGTGTTAGCTTTATGAATGAATAATATGCTATATGATTTTAGTATTAAATATTTTACATTTGACAATTCTAACATGTTAAAGTTTTATTCGAATGTGTTTTTTAGTTATTTAGGTCTAAAATTGAAATTTTCAACGAAGTTAACTTTAATTTTGATTTTTTTTTTATGTATTTAGACTTTTAAAAGATTTGGACTAATATAAGATTATTTAATTTATTCAAGATGACGATTTTAAACGGACACCCGGATATACCAATAGGGAAACCGATCCCCGATGGGGATTCTTCGAAATTGCCCCGCACCAAATTAAATGGTGAATTATGCGGGGATGGTATAGTAAAATAATAATGAGGATGGGGATAGTAACCATAAAACCGGTCCCATCCCGCCCTATTGACATCCCTAATTCAATTAGTAGTGACAAATTAGTTAGTAAAAGAAACTGGAATGCATTCACAAGGCATTAATGTGGAGACGTAATAGATTACTTAAAAGAGTAAAGATTAGGACACTATAAATATTGTATGAAAAACTTACGATTGTGATATTTATTTCAACTATTATTTTATCTTAAAACAGGTCCATACTACTTAAAATTTAATGGTTGAAATAGATAGTACATCATATAATGTAAAATTTTAGTATCTCTAACATTACTCATTGCTTAAAATAACTTAAAATAGTAGGTCCTATTAGATGAGTTGGCAACTTTAAGAACTACTTTCACCAGTGGAAAACTTAAACACTTGGGTTTGGATAATATTTTTCATTCCACTATTGGGATGAATGACATGATAATTAAATTAAAGGGTTAATGGCACCATTTGTCCTCAATCTATTACCATTTTGGCATATTGGTCCACCACCTATTTTTTGTAGCATTTAAGTACTAAACGTTTCTTTTTTTGGCATCATTGGTCCTTTGGCATATTCCATCTAAGATTCTGTTAAAATTTATTTGAATGAGAGAAATTTTACACAATTGATCTCGATTTTTTAATTATTTAACAATTTGGTCCCTAATTTTTGTTTTTGTATTCATATTTTCGATTAACAATATTGTATTTGCCAATCTTTCGGAAAATTAAAATTCAAAGATAGATATAAAACAAACAGTTCATTTAAAAACCAAATTCAAAAAAAAAATTGTACTAATAAATCTTAGTTTATGTCAAACTATAGTAACTTTATGAACAAAAAATAATTATCTTAGGGGCTTATAGAAATATGACCAAATTTTGGGCCTAATTTCAGTAAATGTCCCTTTGTCAAAAGTTATTGCAAAATGTCCGGTATATATGCATATATACCAAGTGTAAAATTTTATATACCAAGTATAAAAAATTATATACTCAATGCATTTCAGAACAGTAACTAAAATTGGTAGATCTGTGTATCTACCAAGTGTAAAAATATATCTACCTGGACATTTAGCTATAAAATTTTAAAAATGGACATCTACTTAATCAAATTTAAAATTTTGGTCATCCACCTAAATTTCTCATTATCTTATCATTTTAAAATTAAAAAAATTTTACATACACGCTTTTACACTAGTCAAATTTGACTGAAAAATTACTATATCCATTAAATGTTCACGTAATTATGAATGGTTATTCTAAAAAATTAATTAATTGTTTGCAGTAAATAAGCCTGAAAAGTTTTATAGTTTTTCATTAAATGTTCATTTGTTTATGTAATTGCATTTGTCAATCTTTCAGAAAATTAATTTTTTAGAATTTAAATTTTCGAAAAGATTGGCAGATGCAATATTGTTAATCGGAAATATGAATACAAAAAAAAAAATAGGGACCAAATTGTTAAACAATTGAAAAATTAAGATCATTGGTGCAAAATTTCTCTCATTCAAATAAATTTTAACAGAATTTTAGATGGAATATGCCAAAAGGACCAATTGTGCTAAAAAGAGAAACGTTTAGTACTTAAATGCCACAAAAAAAAGGTTAAAGAACAATATGCCAAAATAGTAATAAGTTGGGGACCAATTTAATGGTTGAAATAGATAGTACATCAGATAATGTAAAATTTTAGTGTCTCTAACATTACTCATTACTTAAAATAATTTAAAATAGTAGGTCTTATTAGATGAGTTGGCAACTTTAAGAATTATTTTCACTAGTGAAAAACTTAAACACTTGGGTTTGGATAATATTTTTTATTCTACTATTGGGATGAATGACATGAGAATTAAAATAAATACAGATTATCTTTAGGGTATCTTTGAAAGATAGGATAAGAGGAACCCATTTGTGGTCCCAACGTATTAGTTATATGGTCAATTACAAATATATTCCATGTAATTTATATTTTTCTTAAATTCAGTCTCATATTTTCAAAAAGTATGTTTTCACCCCTATAATACATAATTTGGAAAAAAAAATTTAATTGATGAAAGTAAACCCTTCCTTATGTGTATAGAAATAGAAATTATTTTCAAATAACTTTTAGATTTGTAGAAATCTATTTTTTTTTAACGTCATATTGTTTGATAATAACTTTTTACTACCACTGAGTGGAACGGTCTAATGGTAAGCCTTGGTCTGTGGATGGTTGTGGTCAAGTGTTCGAGTGCTAGGTAGCTCTCTTTGGGTTATAAGTGTGGATGCTTATTCCTGCCAACCCAACAACTGATGTAGAATGCTCGGGATCTTACCCCATGCAAGTCTTACCCCTAACTATACACGATGGAGCTAGGGTGATGCATTCCATCTCCCGATGGGCTAAGGCTCTCCTCAAAAGACCCTCAGCGATCTTTCCTATTAATGAGGTTAGAAGCTCCTATAGTCATACCTTAGGAGAGATACTACTCAAGTTACCTCATTTCTCTCTTTTTTTCATTTTTGCTATTATAAAAATATTCTTAATTTTTGAGAAAACTTCGTCAAATAATCTTTCATTTTTTTTTAACAAAACCTCATGTGTTTTAAGAAATATGGGGAAACCCCTTTAAATTTAAGTTTTTTTTTTCTTTTTTTTTTTACCGAAAGCCTTATGTTTAAATTAAATTTAAGAATTATTACTAGTTTTTAAACAATAGTTTAATTTTTCAGATGACATCATAAGTGATAAAATAATTTTCAAACAACTATTTATGTATCTAATTACTATGTAAAATTTAAATTTATCATCTGTTAAAGGTAATCTTATCATTTTTTTTTATTAATTTTTTTCCAACATAGTTTACTCGAAAAAAAAGTCGAATTTCAAATATAGTCGAATCATAAGATTTTTTGTAATAAAAAAAATCAAATTTAAGTAGATTTTCCCATATTTCTTGAAAGACGGGGGATTTCTAAAAAAAAAAAAAGAAAATTGAAATAAAATGTCATTTATGATGTTTTCTCTCTTACTAATTAATATTTTGAATTAAGTTTTACAAACAACTATATCAAACATAATATATATATATGGGCCATAATTTGGTAGGTATTTTTTTTACTATTTTTTTAGTCATTAGATTATTATCTAATGGCTATCCTAATTTGAGTAGTTAGAAAAAAATAAATATAAATATACATTATTAAATAATGTTTTTCTATCTCCATATTTCAACATAAAAAAATATGGATGATGAATTTTAGTTAGACAAAATAATACCTATAGATAGGTAAAAGAGCAATGCTATGGAGTGCCATATATATATATATGGCATATAAAAAAAACTATTGTATTGTGCTATATTATATATATATATATATATATATATATATATATTATATTATATGTATTTTATATATATATAAATATGGGGTGCTATTATATATATTTTATTAGAAGCAAACACAACATAATATTAATCATTTATCATAAACCAATCATTTGAAAATGATATGGTGCCAAGCACCATATGATGTGTCAGTCTGTTAGTGACTGATTATAATTATAATTCAAGTGTATCCATGGATTCTTAATTAAAATAATTCAGTGACCGTCACTGTGATATTGGGCATAACTGGTGTCTTATAGCATCGCTCTTTGAAAATACTATGGCATATTTACTTCGATGTAATCGTAATCGGAATAAATAAAATAGGAAATAAATAAGAATAAAATAGAATGGTACGAGAATCATTATTATTATTATTATTATTATTTTATGTTGTTTACTTAAAACTAATAGGAAATGGAATCATGTTCATTAGAAATACTATTTATTTGTTTACTTAACCTAAGAAAAGTAATAGGAATACCTTATATTTACTAAACTGTTCTTTTAAATGTATGTACATTTTAAAGTAGATATATTTTTTAGGATAAAATTATATTTTACAATTTTAATAATTAAAAAAAAGGAGTGTTTACAGGTAATCATATTTTTTACGGTATTGGTAGGGAAACATTCTCATTCTTTTCTCCTAAATTTGTGTGGGTTTCACACATTTCTTACTTTCCTATATTTTAGTAAACATTTAAATGAGAATCGTTACTCTATATATCACTAGACGTTATACTGTGCTTTGCGCGATATGGTATTAATATTGCATATATTAGGCTTAATTTATAGTTAGGTTCAATGTATTATAATATTAAAGAATGTATTTGTCTCTATATTTATTTTGATGAAATGAATGTTACATAACTTTTTGTTCAATGAACTAAATTTAATATAAGGTATAATTAATATTAAATTAAATATAATATTATATAAAACATTAAACAATATATTTATTTTTATATTTATTTTGATGCAACGAATGTATCACAGTTATTAGTTAAACAATGTATTTATTTTTACATTTATTTTGATATAACGAATGTGTCACAGCTATTTGTTCGATGATCTAAATTTAATATAAAGTATCATTAATATTAAACTAAATATAATATCATATAATACAAATATATATTACAACCAATCATAACAAAGAAAAGTAATAATAAGACCAATCACATCATGAAAAAATTAGAATTTTTCTAAAAAGTTTAAAAATAGAATGATGATCAAAGAAGCCATCAGAATTTTTACACTTTCTCTGTGTTCGAGGCTTAATATAGATATATAGATATAGATATATAGATTCCCATTATTCTTCGGTAAACATGCCACTAGTTCTATCCAAGTTGGCACGAGTGGAAAAACACAGCAAAATAGAAGATCGTTTGCACGAGCCAAACGATGAAAACGGCAGTATCCAGTCATTGCCCACCTCTCTCTCTATATCTCTCTCTCACAGTCACACCATTATCCTCTCAAACTCAAAATTCACAATCAAACACTGGTTGGTGTAAAAGACGAGTAACCTAATAAGCTAACCATAACCAACGAAGCGAAGAGCCATACCATACAAGAGAGAGAGAGAGAGAGAGAGAGAAACAAGGTTCAAATTTCTCCTTCAAAATGGAGCTTGCGGTTCCGTACGGTCCACGCGCCACTTGGCTTTACCGGAAACCGCCGCAAGTCCCCAGACTTAATCGCTTCAATCCCTCCAAACACCGTTCCCGCAAACCGACGTCTTCCGAGCTCCAAACCACGCTGGGAGTCGTGGCCACCGGTTCAGCCGGTGGCGGTGGCTCCTACTCTCCTTCGATTCCGACTCACAAGGTCACCGTTCACGACAGACAGAGAGGAGTTGTTCACGAGTTCATCGTTCCCGAGGTACACCGATTCCCTTTCTATTTGTCTGCTTGTTTGTTTGTTCCTCGAGAAAATGTGGGATAGAAAGCACCGAATTCTACGATCATGAAATGTGGTTAACTATATAGTGCATCTGATGTTTGGTTACTGAGAAACTTAAAGAAGGAAAAAAAGGAAGAATTGGCAACTTGAAATAATTTTGTGTGCTAATGATAGATTTTGGGGGTTTCTTTCTTTCTTTCCGATATAACCATGGAAGAGTAGCATTAGGCTAAGAAAATTTTGTGATATAATGTGAGATTATGCATGTTAATTTTATCAATGTGGGCAAATTGCAGGACCAATATATATTGCATACTGCTGAAGCTCAGAACATTTCTCTTCCGTTTGCTTGCAGGCACGGTATTGTTTTCTTATCTTATATGTATCTTACATGGTTTATAATTCTAGATATATAGCATAACCTAGTTTCGAACTCGAGTTCGCAAAGCATGTTGTAAGGATTTCTAAGATATGTAAGAAAATAATTTTAAACAGGGCAGCGTAAGTGTTATGATATATATATATATGGATAATGCTTGAGTAACCAACTTTTGTACCAAAATTTTAATACCAACACATGTGGCATGTGATTTGTCACCACTTATTTGGTAATAATGTTTATTCCATTTGTGGTAAGTATTAACACACCAATTAGATGGTGACAACTTACATACCACGTGTGTTGGTACAAAAAATTTGGTACAAAAATTGGGACATGTAGTGCTATTCTATATATATATATATATTAACCTTGGTAGGGCAGCAGTCGAAGAGTCAGGCTCCGTTGTTTCTTGTTGGATGAGTAAACTTATCTTAGGGATGATGAGATGTCACCAGCATACTGAGTTGGTTGGGCATTTTGGAAAGATATCCATGTATGCAAATTTTTTGGTGTAGATTGAATGTGCGGCTTCTTGTTGGGGTCAAATGAGTTGCAATTCAATTTAGTCCACTTGAGCGAGCGTGTTATATTTCGTGAATTTCGGAGGCAATATTGGAAGTTGATCTACTTTATGATACAAATTTATGGTTACTTTACTGTTAAGAGTAATGCTATGAGGCACTTTAATGTGCCCAACATCGTATGAGGTGTCAGTCTAGTACTATAGCGAGATGATAATTACTAGATTCGGTTGCCACTGTAGGAATTTGTTCGCACTCCCAGCACTTGCATTGATCAAACCTGATACTCTTGTGTAGTACAGAGGAGGCTTTTGTTTTAAGTTTCTTTCTTATTTTCATTTATCATCAGTTGCTAAACTAAAGTGAGGGAAATGCTTTCTTAGATCTTTTGTTGTGCTATTTTCTCCTTGTTCTTTTTACATGGTGGGAAACACGGCCATCGAGGTCTTGTGCCTCACCATATTAGTGGTATTCTTCCTTGTTTCTGAAAACCTCTTCCTTTACAGGCTGTTGTACCAGCTGTGCCGTACGTATAAAGTCTGGAGAAATTAGACAACCTGAAGCCCTTGGCATATCTGCTGAACTGAAATCAAAGGCATGTTATGAATTTCATTTAGCTTTACATTATATATACAGCGTGGATAAAAGCAAGCAACGAACAATAAAGCAAACAAATGATCGGAAAGAGATCAATCAAAAAGCGTGACTTCACACGCAAGGAAGACCTCTTGATGTTGCTATGAATTATGAGTTTAGCACGGGAACACCGTACAGTTGGCGGATATCGCATAATAATCAATTATTGGTTGGAGTACAAGATTGATGTATTTGAGAGAAGCCTTAGCTTAATTGCAAGCTTTTAGTAGAGAAGGTGGTTGGTGGATACTAGAATGGAACTATTTACTTTATACTAAGGCTTTGCTTGTTCTCGGGGAAAAATAAATTGGTAAAGAGTAAACCGAGGAATATCATATACTTAAGTTATTTTTCTCATCTTATTTGGTTTCTGAACTGAGAAGTTTGGAACAGACACATAATAAAACATTAGTGGAAAAGGAAATTCAATTTTCTGAAACAAGAATAGTTTGAACTAAACTTGCTGGACAATAATTTGCAAATTTTGATGTTTTGTATTGACTTTGAAAAATGAAGTTGTTGAAGCTTATGTTTGTTTCTCGGAAATTCAGGGATATGCGCTTCTTTGTGTGGGTTTTCCGTCATCTGATCTTGAAGTAGAAACACAAGATGAGGATGAGGTAATGTATAAAGTTATAATCGTTCACCTTGGGATATGAAATAGAAAATGATATTTGTTTCTGAGAGTATGAATACTGTTTCATTTTGATTCCATAGTCTTTAATGGTGGCTTTGGCTAGTGATTCTGCTATTGTGTTTGGTAAACCTACATATTGAGCTGTAGAGTTTAAGTTCCATAGTTCAATGAACCTATGTGGATTCTGTTTGCTTTCTTAACTTCTTTTATGGTAGTGTTGTGGAGGATGGTATCTGCACCTTCTTTTTCCCCAACAATATTTTCGCCGTTCAGTACGGATACTTTGTAACAATGGAACCTAGTAATCATCTCAACAGGAAGAAGCCTTCTTAGGGTTCAGATTTATTTTCATTTTTCAGTTAGCTTTCTGTGTATTTGGCTATAGAAGCTGAAGTTGTTGGCCCATACAGGTATATTGGCTTCAATTTGGAAGATATTTTGCGCGAGGACCAATTGTAAGTTCTAATTCCACTTTTAACTTTCAAAAAAAAAAAATTATTCTGAAAACCATAAACATGGAGACATGCGTTTGTAGAAACTAGAAAAGACAATAATGAAAAATAGAAGCAGAAATAAGTCTTATTATGCTAAGAAACTTCATTTTCACTCATCTTCCAAAATACGCGGATGTTGCAGGATAGAGACGATTATGCATTGGAATTAGCCATGGGTGACGAGTAAGCAATAATAGAGAACTGATTTTGGAGTTGGGGATCTCTACGGAATGAATGTGCGGATTTTTATTTTGTTCGAGTCTCGTTTTCATCTACTTTTTTGTTCTTAACTCCATACCCTGCTTTGCAGCCCCTGTAACCATATTGCCCATAGCATAATTCACTCTATATATTATATGGTTAGCCAATAAGGACTGGATACTGTTGTATCTATGATGTACACAATTACTTGTTAATGTAACTTTGCTCATTTTAGTGCATCAAAAATGCTGCTGCTGCTGCTGCTGCTTGCCACTTTGTCTGCTATGAATTATGTTTTCTTAGTCACCCAAACAGGAGTACTAAGTTTTGAGTCACAGAGAGGGAATCAACTATTAAGCTTATATTTAAATTATGCGTGTGTGTAAGCACAACATATTCTTGGTTCCTGCATTTGTTCATAGTCAACAACTAATACAATAGAAAACCGGTCATCAATTGAAGAGTCTTATCGTCTTGAATGTACAATGTTGCAACTTATGGGTTGTCACGCACTTTTTTTAGGTGGAAGACTTTCTTTTTTCGCAAGATTTATTTTTGTGGCTAAATATTGGACAACGGAGGCACAATACTTTGGTTAAAAAAAAAAAAATTGTCTTGACGGTTAAATTGAAGGCCAACAACTCTAAAGTATTAAAATAAATAAATAAATAAAATAGTCGCCTATATATCTGAAGATAATTTGGGTTAAACCAAATTGAATGTCATAATCACCCATGTGGATGGACTAACTGCAGACAGAAACAGGTTTGCATGCAATCCCCGTCATGTGCTTTCAAAATCTAGCATTATTTTATCACTTTGGAATGTGTTGTGGGGACATCCTTGAAATGAAAAGGATCTTATATATGTAAACCTTTTTTAGGGAAAAAAAAAAGATAATAATTATTGTTCAGATAAGAAAATTACAACGACAGGGATTTAAAGTTAAGTTAGAGAAATTTTTATTGTTTAATTATGTTATTCCTTTAATTTAACTAATTAATTATTGTTTTGATAAAAACATTTCATAATTGAATGGCAAATTAATGATCAAATTGTTCTGAGATGGTGTTTATGTAAGCTCTTTGAACTTAACCTTATTGTCTTTAGTTCAGGAGTGTTTCTATTACTTTTACGATGTAATTTTTCTTTTCAAGATTTGGGTTTTAAGTGTGGAGTAACCCAATAGTTGTGTCAGTCAGAAAAAGGGAAATACATTGAATTGAAAAGTATAATAAAGATTAGAAATTAAAGCGTTTTTTTTTGTTTCTTTCAATTTTTTGGGAAAGAAAAATGTATTAAACATGGAACATAATTTTGAACGGTAAAATATAAAAAGAAGACTGCAGACAAATGATGTCAGCTTAAAATTGTTGTTTCATGTCCTCTTAAAGTGAAAAGGACATTTTTTGTTCTTATAAGTTGTAACTTTTTCACTTGGAATATGACTTTGAATATGCTCATCAAAATACAAAAGCAAAAAATCAAAGAAAAAACAAAAAATGGATGAACATAGTCCTATATAGAAACCACAAAAATCAATTAGCAAGCTCTCTTTACCAAAGAAAGATACAACATTAGATCCTTTGTGGTGGTTGTTTATCTTACCCATGATGTTCTAATATTAAAATCTCAATAAAACAATAGTTCTTGTTCTTGGTGAGAACCCCTCCAATTTTCATGGTTTCTCTCTAGCTGTCTACTTCTTTAGTTTTGTAATTGGTTTTGTTAACAATAATCTCTATGGTAAAAAAAACACAAATATACACAAATGACAGTGACATATTTATATCAACATCTTGTAATTTTAGATGGATAAGATATCTTTGCGAATTAACTATTATTTGAGACTCGGCTTGGGAAAAAGTCAAGTGCAGAGTCTTCGAATTGCGACCTTACAGCTTTTGCTTCAACATCTAGCTAAAAGCAATTTATTCCTTATTGAAAGTTTGATAAGTGTAGGTGTAGCTCATATATGATTCCTATTGTCTCTGACCCCATCTTATTACATATTTTTGTGATATGTTGCTACTTTAGCATAGGTACATGTTACTCATATGGTTGATGGTTTACATTCTTGGCTAAAATAGAACAAGCGGGAGATATTTAAAATAGAGAAACCAAAATAAATCTCTGAAAATTACGTAACTGTGCTAGAGCCTAGATGGCCTAGTGATCATGATGGATCAATAAGATGGGGCAACATTAGGTAGGAAATGTCCTTAGTCCAATACTTCTACATGTTTAGCCTAAATCACATTCAAACATATGATAATGTGAGACTACCGTATAATATTGTGTGATTTGGAATTGGATAAAAACTTTGTCGCATGAAGCACTGTGGATGTTCTTCAGCATTTTTCTCCATGTTGTAAAATGATATTGATCCACAGCATGTATAAGACTCTTTAAGATATTGTCCTTCTAAGAAAATCCAAACAATGGCTTCCATTGGTGCATGGTATTTTGTCTAGTTTTTTTTTTTTTTTTTTTAAAAATTTAAATTCTGGCGATTCCAAAGAAATTTTGTGGATTTCCTACAACAACTATTTTTGGTGACAGAGACTAGAATTAGTGCCATTTGTATGGCTCTTGACAACAAATTAAGTTGAGTTTTATACATGATACACACATATAAAACACCAAAAAAAAGGGTGGGGCAAAGAAAGAAAGAAAGTGATTTCTCATGTTGATCGATGGATGTTTTAGACTTTTTAGTAGCCTATGGAGACTGTATTAGCCTTTTCTTCATAGAGATCCTAGGCCTCCTTAGTATGAGGACAAGACCATATTGTCCTTTTCCTATTATCAATCAACTCAAAACAAAATTCAAAACCTTATTCAACAAGAACAGAAATTATTGCATCAGTACCAAGAAAAGAGGGCCAATATTTTGAGCCACATTTTAATTTTACTAGCTAACAGTTTCTTGTAGGAGGCAAAACCAGGACAGTTGCGAGTGGGAGACCAAAAGGACAGAGTCCAGTTGCTTGTTGGATAATTTAGAGGCACATTGAGCAATACAGAAAAGGGTGTTGGTCAATCATTGCTAAACTTTGACTAGCAGGATATGCTTGTCTGAGAGTAGTTGAGGCCATAAGAATAAGAGGGTAGCACAGTTATTTTCTAATAGATCTGTCGCCTTATTCTTTTTCTAGCACAGTTGAGTTTTCAAATCCTACATCTACATGGGAAATTTTTTTACCAACAGTTTTCAACTAGATTCCTTATCTTTACTTAAAGAAGTATTTTGGGTTTTTCTCAGTTCCTAGAATCTTAGTGAGATACCGATGTGGAAGTCCAAATCATACATTTTAAACCTTTCATGTAATCAACAGAGGCTTCTTTGGAAGAATCCTCAACCTCAGTTTTACATTCTAAAAATATCTCCTGGTCCCCAGTGTAACTTTCTTGGATCAATTCACTGAGCATCAAAATCAAATTTCTAACCACTAATTGATGTTTGTGCTTGGACCATTTGTCATTGAAAAATGCGTAAGAAGTCTTTGAAAGAAAAAAGGTTTTCCCTGTGTATTTGAATGACATTCATACACCACATATGTCACACAAAGTAAAAAAGAAAAACAGTCCAGTAGTTTATCTTTATCCAAAGATTTTCATGAACACTCACATTCTGAAATCGTTCTCATATAAAATACTTCTCATACATCCAACCTGGCAAGCAAAAGCTACTTACTTATTGGGAAGGGTCACGCGAGGGAAAAATAACTCTATACAATGGATCACTAGAAGGGAAATTCTCTGCTTATTTTTTGGCAAATCACTGTGGATACTGCTGTGAGATGAAAAACTCAAAGTTGGTTTAGCATCTTCTGATACCCAAATTCAAAGTGTTTCATACATTAGTTATTGAATTTCTGTTCGGCTGTGCTCGTTGGGACCTGAATAAGCCAAAGAACACAATGTCAACAAAACAGGAAATATTTCAGTTTTAAATCAGTATTCAACTGCCATTTGCCTCCGACAGAAATAAAATCATGTCAAAATGAATCCATATAAGTTCAGGAGTTATTGTCTATCAGATGAACTAGATTAATATAGTCACTATGATAGCATATGAATCATGAAGATTATTTCATAGTTAGTTGGTTCAGATTCTTCAAGTACTTTTCTATCCGACAAAGTGAAAATATTTACTGGACTTCAACTCTCAACTCTCACTTCTGTCATGGTTTGGCCATATCCAGTAACAAGTGCAAGGGCAATAGCAGGCAATAGTACAAACATATAGAAAATTTTAATCAATATGGGATATGATATAACGGTAATGATTCTACCATGGGAGAGAAAAAGTCCAGAAAGTTTTCGGTCTAGCCTTTTGACATATTTTATGAACAGGATTTTTATGTTCATTGAACTCGAGTATCCAACCTGAAGAGTAGAAACTGAAAATCAATTATCAAGTGGAACATCTCTTTACATGCTCTTAGTTCAGACAACATCAGTGGAAAACTACTCTGCAGCTTAGAGTAATTTTCTTGGAATTGAGCCAGGCTTGCTATTAGAGTTTCACACAGCTGTCCAGACTGTCCACTTCCACTTTATATCCAACTTCAAGATTTATTCCTTCTATTTTTTTTTTCCCTTTTTTTCTATTGTGGTTGGTCAATATATGTCAAAAAATTTCATTACTAACATAACACGGAAGAACAATGTCTGAAAGTTCTGGTTAGTTTTCATCTCATAATTGAGAAGTATGGAAGTATGTTGAGCATACTTGGAGGGAAAAAAGGCTTAATCTAGAAGCAGAAAGTCATTAGTTGTCTTACAAGTTATATAGACATAAAAACACATATACACACACATATATGTATTAGATATTGAAGAGGGAAATCTCTACTCACCCCAACTGATGTCACAAAATTGCAAACTGCACATTTCACAGATCTTGCTCCATATTGGTACATCAGTAGCATCATGCAATTCCCACAATTCACATGTGCCACCTGATTTGCTGTGACATTATGCATTGGAAGTTTACTTCAAAAAAATTTCAGAGTTTCCTTATTAGGCTAGAGATTGTTTGGTTGGAGAAGGAATGAAGAAAAACACAAATGTCATAAAATTTTAACTATGCTACTAATCTCTGATACTAATCATGTGGTGACACACCAACATTCTAGGTCAAGGCCCCAAGTTCGAACCCCTCAATGCTTAACAAAAATAAACGTTACAAATCTATACCT
Organism: Trema orientale; assembly: GCA_002914845.1. Classification (NCBI taxonomy): domain Eukaryota; kingdom Viridiplantae; phylum Streptophyta; class Magnoliopsida; order Rosales; family Cannabaceae; genus Trema; species Trema orientale. The sequence goes on along the minus strand of JXTC01000319.1, from coordinate 58,282 downwards.
TCCAAGGCGAGATTAACAGTGTGACAACAAGAACATTGTACACTTGTTGCTCCGCGTATGTACATGAGTAAGGTGTGGCAGCCTCCACATACCAGCTGGGCCATTTCTGTGCCTATTTAGTAGCAAAATAAAGCCATTTTTGTTATCTGGTTTGAAAGAGAGCCAACATTCAAAATAAAATGTGCAGCTTACATAATACCTTGCACTAATTGAATACAAGGAAATCGAAAACGAAAGCAAAGACATACCGGGAGGTGGCACTGCTGTGACTGCATTGCAAACAGCACAGCACACAGAGGTAGCTCCCACCGGATAGAGTAAAAGATTCCGGCATCCGGAGCACACTAGCTGGCTTTGTGCACCTGCTGAACATTGTAGTTTCTAATGAACCAGATGGAAGTGTAGAAATATATCTCATAGAATCACAGAACTTTTGTCAACATAATGAAAAATCATAAGATCATCTTGCATTTTGACCTGTTTGTAGACACGGGGAAACATAGACACTTTGTGCTAATTTTCTTCTTCTACCAACTTTACACTCACATAGTTATAGTGTTTTAGCTTTCAATTTGCTAATTGAATCGGTTAATATACGCGACTAACAGCATTAAATGTTTTTTTTTCTCAATTTTCTCTCTGTTAAAAATGAAACCAATTATATGGTAAAGACTAATTAGTTTCACAGAAGACAGAGGAGAAGGGAGAAGGAAAAAAAGAAATCAAATCTTTAGTGAAGTTTTTCCATCATCAACTAGTTGTAACATGACAAGAACTATTAACTCCTTTTATCCATTTTCTCAACTGCCAAACAGCCAGACAATTCACGTTTTTTAGAAACCAAGTCTTGAATAGAGAGTCCTAGAGACAGTAAGTTACCATTTGAAGGTGGGGTATATGGAGCTGGGGGTGTTGGATATGGAGCAAGTGGAACTGGCATTATAAAAATCTCAGAAAACTGCTCTTTTTCCAAGCTTTAAAGGAACTTATTGCTTCAGACTCAGACACAGAACAACATGGTTCTTACCATACCTGGAAAAAGAGAACCACCAGAAGAGAAAAAAAAATAAGTACTTCAAATTATCTTGTAACTATGCCTTAGCACAAACAGAATCTCTTCCATTTGCCAAGACAATTTTTTTTTTTCCTTCCCTTTCTTTTTCTTTTTTTCTTTTTTTCTTTTTTTCTTTTTTTGTAAGGAGTGCCCAGAAACAGAAAAAGTTTGAAGAAGCTTTAGAAAAGTGGTTAAACTGAGTTGAACAATGGGAAGTGGGGAAAACACATACCTTGTTGTCAAGTTGCAGAAGAAGTGAGGGGACAAAGAGAGAGAGAGGATATAGTTCAACATTTGGGGAAAAAGAGAGGGGTGAGGTGGGGTGTGGGGGGCCAAACTAGAGTGAGGAGAAAAGTTAGTGTTCAAAAAAAATTAATAATAAAAGAAAAGGGAGCAGAGAGGAGATTTATTACCTTTTCCCCTTCAGTTGAATCAGTTCATTTCTAATAAGGTGCAATAAGACTTTCTTTCATTGTCTTCCTTTCCTTTTTTTTTTTTTTTCCGTATAGATAGATGTGGGAGATTAACTTCCATTCTCTGTTGGTGGCATATCAAGATCAACTTTGTAAGCAACTCCGGGGCCCACAAAAATACTCATATCTATCTATCTATCTATCTCTCTCTCTCTCTCTCTCTCATGAAGCTTGCTTTGCTTTGCTATTGGTGGTGATACAATGCATGCACGTGAGTGATGCATACAAGAAGCCACACGCTCTCCTTTCTCATGGGACATTGGAGGGCTTAGAGTGAGCCACGCCACTACAAAACACTCTCATCTCTGCCGTCTGTCAATGCCTCTCTGCCATCTGAATTCTTTTAACTATACATATATATACACATATACTGTTATACATGTATCATGTATGTATACAGAGAGAGAGAAAGTCTTTTGTTTAGTGGTCCTCTCAAGTCTTCTCACCTCTGCTTTCAATTTGTTTATGGAGAGTCAGTTCAATGATAATAACATGCATGGTTTGGTGATTCTTGTGCTGTAATATTGATAGCGATCACTTCTACTTATACCACATTGGATACAAATATATATGTATACACACAGTTATACACATATCACATTTATGTATGAAATGCATGCAAATACTATAAGAGCATTCAGAAAGACTAATTCTCAGCTGAAAGGACAAAAAGTATAATGTTGCGTTACACGCCAAAAAGAAGTTTAAACCAATTTGATGGGCTTATCCAAACCAAAGGAAGTTTAGTACTATTGACAAGGAAGAAAATGATAATGAAACGCAAACGAAAAGAGGAGAACAAAATGAGGAAGGAATTTTTGGTACATTAAATGCTTCTTTTGCAAGCTGAGTTCAAGCATCATTCGAGCCAAGAAATTCAATTTGGAACATACAAGATGATGCAGAGCATCACTTGAGTATAAGAGTGGGCCTATGTGGTTCCAAGTCTCCAAGTAGGCCTGGGTCCTGTCCATGAGCATGTTTGAAGAAAAGGCAGAATAAAGTAGAGCTTAGAGAGTGGGCCCTCTCAAACTAACTGCTGATTTTTTGATTTTTGAAAGGAGTACTGGCTGTGTTGGTCAAGTATCACAAAAGAAGTAATCAAAAATGGAAATTCCCAATGACCTAATGTAGAATAGTTGAGCCTCAATTGAAATAGAATTTTGAGTATAAGGATGGGCCTATATGGTTTCAAGTCTCGTATGAGCATGTTTGATGTAAGGGCAGAATAGGTAAAGCTCTAAGAGTGCCAATGGCCTGGTGTAGAAAATTTGAGCCTCAAACACTTCAGTAATTCAGTAATTGATTTTCCTTCTTTCTTTCTTTCTTTTTTTTTTTTCCTTTGATTTTGGGAGAGTGAGATTTGAACTCGAACCTTCCACATCGAGAGAAAGCGTAATTACCATTACGTTGAGCTAAAACCACAGTTAATTTTCAATGTAAACGAGAGAGTACAAATTTTTTATTGGAGTTAGAAGAATAGACACATTATTAAAAGTTAGATAGAAAAAACAAATCCCACAACGGAGTTTCTTCCATAAATCATTAATCCTTTAGATACGTTAGAAAATCGCTGAAAAAAGTATGGTTATGAAAGAAACATTAGGAAAATCATTGGACAAGAAATTAATCATCAAAATAATTGGACGAGAAAGTAATCAATCATTTTAAGATGATATTATATATCCGTTATTGTATACCGTCCCATTTAAACGAAAACAGAGTAGGAACGATTAGAAACTTCTATTAAAAAAAACAAAAGGAAAGAAAGAAATGCCTGAAATTAATTGCAAACAAAACATATTTAAATATCATACCCAAACAAAAATATACTTATACACACACAGAGATATATGTATACATAGTGTGGACAAAAACAAAAGAGCTTATTTGTATAGAATCCGATATACATGGACCTATAATATTAATGTCACTCCACGTGCCAAAGATTTTTTTTTTTTTTTTTTGAGACAAATTTGTAATGAATGTATACCACATGTTGGTATGGATTAGTTTATGTATATTGGACTTGTCCTCTTTTAAAGATTGCCTATATATACGCTTCTTGAATATATGCAATCATTGCTAGCCTTACAATGTCAAATATAAACTTTTGGCCTTTACCTTATTGGACATATTCAATATTCAGTAACTTGGTAATCCACTCAACATTATTTCCTTAGATAGTAAAACAATTTTGGCTAATGACATTGAACTTTCCATTTCAAGCCAACCGAAAAGGGTGACTTAGGGTGACTTAAAACTAATCATAATGTTGAAATAACTATATGCAGCTTCAGTTGTAATTTTTCATATGCAATATTTTCCCCCTTGTTGGCAAGGTTTAGTTTGGAATATAAAATCTAACTTTATTCCTCATTTGTTCTTAGAAATTCATTTGCAGTTAGTGTTGAATTGAAAGCTCTCTTGTAAAATTATTTGGTCAAAGCATACCAATAGCAACTATTCTTGAGCTAATGCCAACTACTCTATTTACAGCTTTATGTCAAATTACACGACATGCCCTCTTCTCTAACAACTTGAGATTTATAATATTGCAACTTTCTTTTAGAAGAGTAGGATGATTTAAACTTTAAACCTTAAATGTTAGAGACATGTATGTAGACTAAACTAGTTAACACTTTGTAATTTTGAAATAAACGGGTCCTCTCTAACCTGAAGATGTAACTTCGAGTATCTTTTTCCTTAATTATTTGTATCAAGCAAAACCATCTTAGTTTCAACTCAAGAAAGTTTGTTTTAGGAAATAGTGAATTTGAATCTCTAATAGGGCATTGGCTAATACTTTGGCTAGGCAACCCCTCTATATAGGGATGTACACGGGACGAGGCGGGACCGGGGAATGCCCCCCGTCCCCATCCCTAGATTTTATCCCCGATCCCGGGAAATCTCCTCTGAAGGTGGGGCGGGGAATTCACGACAGGTTCAGGGCAGGGAGTGGAATCCCCACCTAATGAAAAAAATAAAAAATAAAAAACCTTAGTCACATTTCACTCATAAAGATGAAATTTCATTTTATCTCTTCATTCAACATCATAGAGTGATTTAAAAAAACATAAAAAAGCATCATAGAGTTAAAAAAATATATATTATAGAGATAAAAGCTCTACTCCAATCTTATTAGAATAAAAAACACACAAAACACCAAGAACAAAAAAAAAAAAAAAAAACACCAAAAACTAGAAAAACACCATGAGTCCATAAACACCATAATGTAATTTGTGTTATGTTTATATATATATATATATATAGTTTCATTTTTGTTATGTTTATATATAATTTTTTTTTAAAAATAATGTAATAAGTATATCGGGGCGGAAAATGCCTCCCCCGACCCCGGTATGTTTATACATACCCTAACCATGTCCCCGAATAGTCTCCTAATGGGGCAGGACCCTGCGGGACAAATTCACAACCCTACCTCCAAATCGAATGACTCAACTGTCTTACAAGATATATATACTATCTCAAATTTTATGAATTTGACAAAGGAATAAATAATTTTGAGGCTATGAAGAGAGGAAAGGAGAAGAGAAAGGAACATGCTTTGGAAATGTCGACAAATGATACAAAAGAGAGACAAAAAATCAGTAAAAAGGAAAGAGACTTATGGGTATGGGGCAGTAACCCTTGTAAGCTTGAGGGAACACTACAAAAGACCATTGAAGAGGGTCCACACCATAAGGCAAAAGCATTAACAAAATAAAATAAAATAAAAGTAAATAGGACCATCCTTTTGAACTTCTATTGGCTTTTCTCCCCGCTCTAACTTGATCCCAACTGGATATTCCTTCTATTCAATATTGTTCTAGAAAAGTCGTCATCCCAATAATTCAACATTACCCTCATCTTAGGTCTGAAATATTTAACTGCATCCCACAAAGCCTCCTCAAGAAATTGCTTAAAATTAAAAAACGTGTATTTTCCACACAGAGTTATACATAAAATGTGGGCCGAGAATGACAATAAAATCTATAATTATAAGCATACGTGGTTATTCGATTCAAATTAAGAGGAAAAACTATTCAAGCAAGTAAAATTATTGTGACGGAGAATATGTACTGTTAATATGCTCTCGATATATATATATATATGCACATAATAAATTAATGAGTTTTACTCACTCGTATCTATATTTTAAAAGGGATAATTATTATTTTATACCTTGCATTATGATAGTTTGTTCAGTTTATGCCTTATATTTTGGTTATTATCAACATTAACCCTCAAGTTTAAAATTCGAACAAATTTATATATTCTCTGAATCAAACACTAATTTTGATCATTGTGTTTACTAAAATATCTTTTAAAGTTTAAATATATATATATATTTTAAAAGAAGTCAAATTTGAAATATATAAAATTGATAAGTTTTTTTATAAATAATATTTAATTTTTGCATGTTTTAAATTATTTTTTTAAATATTCATTCTTTTAGCTATTAATTTAATTAGTTTTAAATTTAAATTAAGTATTAAAATATATATCCTAAAATTTTAAAATGGTATTTTGGTATACTCAATGATTAGAATTGGTATTTGACCCACAGAACGTATACATTTATTACAAGTTTTAAATCTGAAAGTCAGTGTTGATAATAACCAAAACATAACGTATAAATTGGAAAAAAAAAATTAAAATGCAGTGTATAAAAATATAATTAACTCTTTTAAAAAATAATGAGTTTTAAGACTTACATTTTTTAAGTATTTAAATAATGTAGTTTGAAAACTATTTTGTATATTGTTCAATTTATATTATGACAACTATGAAAAATAAAAAACTATGATTACTTGGTATTATTATCTTAGAATTTTCTTATTATGTTATTATTAACGAGTAATAGTTGACCATGATTTTCTTCATTATATGTCGCTTAAATTTCCGCATTGTTCTCGCATATGAAAGAGCAGCTAATGGAGTGTGTATGGTGCTATTGATGCTGACCTTCAGTGACGAGATTGGTAATTGAGAAATCGTTCATTGTTCTCGATCCATCAGTTACTATTCCATCGTGACATGATTTAGCTATCTACTTAATCTTTACTATTGAGCATATATGTATAATAATTATTAATCAATCATAACTTCACATGTGAAATTTGAAATACATCTTATCACACGATAATTTCTAACTAGTTGAAATATCATTAGTGGATGCAACTATATTATAAATACATCTTATTACATGATAATTTTTAATTAGTTGAAATATCATTAGTACATGTAGCCATATTAGAAAAAAGTACAATAACCATCAAGCTATACTTGCAACCACATCTCATGAGTAATTATATATACATATAAATATTTCCATCATGGTGCCGTGAGTGGCACCTTGATCATTTATGCTTTAAAGACCCATGTGCAACCTACATCTCATAAACAGCAGAAGTACGAGCCAGAGAAAGTAGTATTTGTTAAGTTCTTTCAATCAACCAAGAGTAATGCACATTAAATTTTTGAAACAAATGTTATGCACCAACCGATGAGAATTTTTTAACTATGCAAATTATGGATCCCCATTTTGAAAACCGTGTGATCCACAAGTTATTACGTGAGTTGGTACATAATATTTCAGTGTAGAAATCAAGTCTCCTTAAATTATTTCTTAACCAAACAGTGGTAGGCCATCATGCAATTCATGTTGAACTCTACGCTCATTGATTTTGATTGTTACAGGAAATCTTAATACCAGCTTCAATTTGGGAAATGGGTCTCCAAACAATGTGGAAATTTCAATAGCATTTTTCATTTTGACATTCACTACTTCATTTCAATACTTTTATGAGATGGAAAGCCCTTTCTCAAGAAGACGAAATAGGAAAGCCATTATCATATTCATGCCTTCCAACTAAAGTTACTAGTCCTATGAGCATTTACCGACACTGGGACTAGGTTGGGTATTTGGATGATTCAATAAATCCAAAACCAATGAAACTGGTGGCTTAAGGTCCATGGTAATTTTGGTAAATACTTTGTGGGCGAAAAAAGCATTTTAGTACTGCAAATTGTTTCAACACAGTACAAAAAAATGTGTCACAACAACAACCACTTCTTTAAATTCCAGCAGACCAAAAAACTAATCCACTTCTTTCAAATCATTGACAATAAAAATCAACCCACTCAATGATTTAATCATATAAGAAAATATAAGGGTTTTGGCACCTTTCTCAAGCCAATCTGATACAGTCTAAGGTAACCCCAGTATGTGGCATTAGGGTCACCATAAGAACGAAGCCAACTTGCCAAAAAAATAAAAAATAAATAAAAATAAAATAAAAATAAAAACGATCTTTGAAGATAAGGAATTGCATTTCGCAGCCGAAAAAATGGACTTGAGCCCTGTTGGAAAATTTAGCAACTTTAACTATCAACTGTTTATTTAAAACCTGCTTTGAGATTATCCTGATCCAAAGCATTTTCAAGCTGAAAACTTGCCCATGAATGTGCCAACAGAAGCAGCATTTATTGAACAAAAGAAAGTAAATCTCATCTCTTTCAACAAAAGATAAATTCAGGCTAAATTTCACACCCAGACACTGACACGTCAGACTTTCGGATATATCAAATGCAACATAAAAAATTCTTTAGCATTCATATCTGTGGATGATGTTGTGACAAGACAAATAGGAGAGTATCTTGGACAAAATTTTCAAATTTAGGAAAGGAGTCAAGAGAAAATGACCTTAAAAAGGGTATAACAAAAAGAAGAGGCTAGAAATGGCAGACAGTTCCAACAATGCATATATTATATGAAGCAAAGCAAGAAAAAATGCCTCTATTTCCCAAGCAAAAAAAAAAAAAAAGTATTCCGTTTTGATTGATGAGCCCTCTACTTAATTTTGTTTTAATTTTCTAAAAGCAGAATAAGACGACATGGTCACAAGATCAGCCATAGTGTATGTGCACTGGACCAAAGTATAAGAGCTTACGGTAAGGACATAGGAGCACGAAAACCATGCTACATATCAAACTGGACTTTTGATCTGATATAAAAGTAACGATTTCAGCCATAAGACTTCACACTGAACCATAACCAACCAAATGGTATAAAGAACTAATGCAATCTAAACTAACTCTTCAATAGAAAAATCACTGTGATGCTAATAGTGAAACACATAATATCATATGAATACTTAAGAAGGAAAATTAACCTTCCTATTTAGCAATTGAATCCCCATGCAGCTTCTGAGGTTCCTAATTGTTATCAGTCTTGGTTAATTGTTCAAGTTTGATTAAAATCATCTTGGTCTTGCTCTTGTTTAGTTCAAGTAAAGAAATATTCAAATTACTCTGTATCATCGTCAGGGTCAGAATTCCCATACACAACAGAAAGATGGAATCCTACTTTCCTCAGTGTGAGGCCTGGAAATATTGCTCAATGCACTAAATTAACTCTATATATCATCTTCAGGGTCAGAGTTCCCATACACAACAGAAAGATAGAAACCTACTGTCCTCAGTGTGAGGCCTGGAAACCTGTGATTGCAACCTGGTCGTGGATCAATTTTAATAAATGGCCATCGCATGAATTCTGCAGCTTCACACTCCTCCCACCCATCACCAATTACACAAAAACGGACGTTTGGGCAGTTAAAACGCTCTTTGATCCATCGAAAACACTGAAGTTTCCCCACATCCCATGAACTATAGACTGAAAATTAAAGATTTGTCAGAACATACACCTGGAACTTACAAAAGTTTTTTTAAGCTACGAGAAAGGTCCCATAATATAATGCATAGCAAAGTCTACACAATTTGGGGCAGCAACAACTATGGCACATAAAAATATCCAACATTTATGTCAGGTCCATCCTCGTCGACTACTTTCAAACATGATAATAGTCATACTATTAGCTTCTCCACAAACTAATACATAGGCTGGTAGACTTCCCTATGAAGAGAATAAATCTAATTCCAGCATTTTTACATTGGCTGCCAGACAGTTTTCTAACAACTTAACTTCTGACAGAAAACACTTTAATTTTCTGTTATCGAATCCAGAAGAACAGAAAAGAGAAGACACTCAACCTACTCATTAGGTGAATGCAAAACTTCATATTGTGATTCTTACTTGTAGCTATTCATGTCAAATCAAACTAATCTCAGAATTTAACATTGATAGATACAAAGATACTTTTCCTTGCTGACCATTTAACTTTTAAAAATCATATTACTATGAGCATCAACCATCCATGAACTATGATAGGCATCAGAAGGAAAGATAGAAAGAGGGGATTTGGCTGATAAAGATGGACAGTAACTATCGTGTTTCATGTAATATTAATTTTTCAACAGTTTGAGTGCACAATGACATTCTTACCAAATTCTTCTACCCAAATTGTGACATCTTTTAAGCCACATTATATAAACTACTAATAAACATAAGAAATCTGTAGCTCGTACGATGGAACATCAATTGGCATAAAAACTTATGTGTTGCATTTCCCCATTTCAAATCCCAGACAACGATCAGTAAACATTTAAGGAAAAAGAAAAATAAAGAAAAACATGACTGACCATTTCCATGTGTTATGAAATTGTCAAGTCGAAAGAGCAAGCATTTAACAAGGCTGGGAATCAATGACCCAGATGTCACTAAAACATTAATGTGCTGAGATTTTGAAGCAACAGATTCAGTAGTCCCATCAGCTGAGGCAACAGATGTTTCCTCCTTCCCAGCAGAACACTCCTCCAAGAAGGTACGTGCTACATTTGGACAAGACATAGTAAAGATTATGGAGAACAAAGGAGTAGAAACATTAAGCAAGAAACCCAATAATGTCAATGAATTAGATCTCCACTGTGCCTTTTTTTCTTTTTCCCCTTTTTTATCTTCCTTCTAGTGAAAATTTTAGTATCCACTCAGGAAACAGGGGTCCATGCTACAGAGTCTAAATCAGGTGCTACGAAGTAAAAACATAAAAGGATGTAAGGACGAATATCCTTTTTCTAAGTTTTTCCTTATTGCAGTAAACAGACAGCATGTGTGCATTGATACAATTACACAACCAAGCACTAACGCCAGCTGCTTTATATATCTACACTAATAAAAATTCAGCTTTATCCAGGGAAGATTGGTTCCCCTTAATAAGCAATATGATCTTCTGTTTGTTTACATCCTAATTTAGAAAAGCTTGCAGCACCATAGTTAAAGGTCTGCCTACTGTTATTTATCTCATTATAAATTGGAAGAGTCTCAATGGACACAATTCGCAGTTGAAAATGTGTGTAAATTTTACATCACAAAAATCCCCAAGCTTGCTTTTGCCAACTCAAGAACGAAACTTGGTTCTTTTCTTGATTTGAGCCCGACAATCTTCAAGAGTATGGAAATTCAAGCATATATTTGTAGATAGGTTCCCATATAAGTGAATCCTAGACCTTGCGGGGGTAAACCATGGGCCTGATACTTGACCTACCTCAGTCAAATAAAGACAGTCAAATAAAGACATAGCTCGGCTTACAAAAATGTATTAATGCATTAAGATAGGATACAATACCTGAAGACAGCCATCCTTCTGTGTATTTGTCAGTCATATTATACAATTCATCCCACTGCTTTATCATCTCTTGATCGAAAAAACCATTCAAACCCTGAAATGATGGAGAATCCTAAAACTTATATGCAAGATAGGTAAAAATTGTACCATTTCAATTAGGTTGCATAAACTAAACTAACTTCTTATGTAGAAGTTAAATGATGCACACTTCTCTCTATAAATGAACAAAAGCAAAACCAACAAAATGAGGAAAACCCACTACAATAAAAATGAAAATGAAGCATATGTAATAACAGTGGAAGTTAGGCATGAACTAAGATTTGATTTTTTGTAAGAAAATGTAAAATAACTAGTCCCTGAGAATCCTACCATGAAAATTGATAATTTGGTATGCTTATCCGTCAAAATCAATCACTTTCCAAATTTATATGTGCAGTATTTCCTTCACTAAATGCACGTATCAAGGGTCCACAAGCAACATGATAGAGCTACAAACTACACCTGTAAGAAAGAATGCTGCAAGAATTCATGATATTTTAAGATGAAAAATTGACAAGGATTATGCCGCTGCCACCCCCCCCCCCCCCCCACTTTTTTTTTCGTGCTTTTCACTTTTTTGTGTTTTTAAATATTTCACACAGGCACCAAATGATAGGAAAAGACTTGATCGTGTCCCTAAAGGAATGCATCAAAGAAATATTTGTGCGAGTAAATGCACAACTTGATCAAACATACAAACAAATGCACAACTTGATCATGTACCTAAAGGAATTACATCAAAGACATATCTGCACACACATGCACGAACACACCAAAGGATAGGAAATCTACAACTTAATCATGTCCATGAGAGAATTGCGTCAAAGACATAATTGCATCTATCAGTCTATAAGACTAAAATGCAATACTGAACCAAAAGGCCAAAAAAGGGACACGTACAAACACACAAAAATTGCTTCTGTCATACCATCTAATACGGAGTGCAGTGCAATCTTGAACTAAAAGGATCCTTCTTCGAAAAAAGCATACCACAAACATTCAAAAAGTTCAAGATGTTAGAACAACTGGCACAAAGCGTAGAATAAACTAAATAGGAACAATGACATCACAAAATGTAGACATAACCAAAGAGAACTCACTTGATCAAACGGTACTTGTTTAGAGAAAAATGCTGAGGTGAACACTAGTATTTAAACACTACCAAGTTATTCGGACTTATTTGGGCCATTATATAATAATGTAGGTCCTAGCGCCACAAAACAGAGGACTATAAATGTGAAATTTTAAACCTCTTACCTTTTTATAGTTATGGGCGATGACTCGATGCCGATAAGCTAGTTTTCTTTTGTTTGCATCGTCGTCTGGAGGACCAAAACCATCTTGGTTGAAATCGTAGCCCAAAAGGTCCCGCCCATCATCATATTGGCTCAAGGAACTAAGAAAGGGTTTATTGTAGTTTTCAATCTGCATCACCATTATATAAAAAAGAAGAATGAATATTTTGCAGCTCAGGGAAGAATAAGGACTTAACTGACTGTATACAGTGTCGGCATTGACATTCCAAGCTTACCTGTTCATAAAAGAAATAGTCGTCACACAAATCAAGGATGTGTTTCTCCCACATCTTTCCCATCTCCACACCTTCTTGTACATTCTTTACATCATTGAAAGCCTCAGCATATGTTCCATTCAACAAAGACTTAAGAAGTATAAGAGTCTCATCCATATCCCAAATATATACAGTTACTTTCCCATCCAAGTATTTTTCAGCAAACCCTTTTGCCTTTTGATCAGTAATAATACTAGTAGCTGTAGTTTCACCCATATCTTCTCTACTACGGTGTCAAATACAGAAGTTAGAAGCTATTCTCCAACCTGGTGATTTAAGAACCATTTTCCAGACTTTCATCAATCAAGTTTACACATTAACTTTTCAGAATTCAAAAACCACACTTAATAGTAGATTAATCAATTACAATTTGCACCATAAGCTCATGG
>JXTC01000319.1:25412-41653 GCA_002914845.1 Trema orientale | reverse complement strand
TATTCTTACACTTAGTATATAAGTATATAAACCAACCTTAGTTTATGTGCTGAGTATATTACTCTTTTATACTAAGTAAATCATATTTTAAACCTGGTATATAAACTAATATATTAGTTTTTTTGCTATAGCATTTAAAAAATAGATATTTGCTTAAAATGAACTGAAAATTTGATCAATTTGCTATAAGACCCTAATTGTAAAACGGCTGAGTATATTAGTTTTACTATATAAGATATAGTGATATTCATTAGTTAGTGTGAAATCTGATATAAATAGCCATTTAGTCATTAAAAAAAAATAAAACAAGGATATTTATTAAAATGATGTATTAAAAAAAAATAGTTATTTACTATAATTATTCCTTCTTGATTTTGAGTATACATTTATTGTTTTAGAGAGAAAATTAGATCGTGTCAAGTTATTTCGAAAAATAAATAGTGAAAAATCCATATTTAAATAAATATTTAAATATATGTGTATATATATATTATGAAGTGGTAGGACACTTATATTGGTAATATTTTATGGCTTAGTCACTAAGTGATCATCAAGTTACCTTTTGGGTAACTCCTACTAGTGATGTAACATAATCATTTAGTGGACATCCGACGCCTCAAAGTTTATGATTATATAATCATTGGTGACCACTATATTATTTATTCAATGACCTATACTAATTATTTATCGAAAAGATTGAAAAACTAGTGTAGTTTAGTTTTCAATCTTCTCTTTCTTTTTTGTAGTGTTCCCCTAAACTCCTCCTTTCTTTCAATCCAAATTTTGTTTGCTTCGTTTTGTAGTAGTTTTTACTACAATTATAGACCACATGTTTACTTTTCTTCCAATACTAAATGGTGATTTAGAGTTTTATGATTAATAGAAATATAGTATTAACTAAGAAGATCATTAAAAGACTAAAAAATATTTTTTAAAGAAATATGTATGTTAGATTATTATCAATTTTCTTTTTTTTTTTTAATGTATGATGAAAAATGGACAAACTACAAATCATTTACAAAATTAGGACATTCATTTAATGAAAAATTCTGAATTTCAAAATTACTTTTATTGGTGCAAAATTTTGTGTTGACACTATTGACAAGTATAAAAGCGAAGATTTACCACATGTCATTACTGAAAGTAAGGTCTGAAACTCTCTCTTTAGATAGGTTCAAACTGGAGAGCGGGATATAATTTCTCTCCTAACTTTAGGATATTGAGGTCCATAATTTTGGGGGTATGCTAAGTACTGATTTAGTACCTGCCAAATGGACTCCGAAGTCTAAGTCAATAAATAGAATAAATGAGGACTCTAAAGAGAGAAAATGAGTCTCAAATGAAGAACATTTATGAAGAAAGTAAATGAGGAGAGAGAAAGAGAGAGACAGAATTTGGACCTCAAGCTTCAACTTGCCCTCAATGTGTTGGTTGAGGGCCTTAAATGGGCAATTTGGTGCATTTTGGACGGTTGGATCGTCTTGGGGAGGAGGAAAACCTTCATGGCCCTTGATCTTGGCAGAAAAGTATGCTTTTTATGCAATTAGAAGTTGGGCACTATGGTAGTGCAGCTACAGGCCTATAATATGGTGGTAGCACACCTAATCTCGAGGATTAGACGCGGTTATCTAATGATTGATGTAATTATAATCTGTAATTCGAGTGATTTTGCCAACCTTAGGCTATGACCTGGTAAAAGGGGAGATCCGTCTTTAGGTTGGGCTTTTGCCCTGGTATTTCATGGTTACCCAAGGTGAGGCTAATTTCTCCTTTGGAACTTGAGAGGTTATATCAGGATCGTCTGGTCTTCAGGGTCAGAGGTTTTCCTTATGCTGCGGGTCCCTAGGAGAAACTGGTTTTTCTTAGTGGTGTGGCTCCTCCTCAGGTTCCTCGTGGGGATTCTCTTTGGGTGGTTTTGAATGCAGATGTCCTCGAGGCTCGAGCTTGGAGTGTTCCTCAATGGGCTTAAGGTCATTGTCTGCCTTAAGCTTCTCTCCTTATAGGAGTGAGCATTGCATTCTGTCCTCTAGTTTCTACCCTCGAGTTCAACACTTGGGCAGGTTTAAAAGCTCTTCCAACAGCTCTTAACTCAACTCCAGTCAAAAATATTTGACTATATCAAAAAAAGATAAAGTAATAAAGGCTCGTAGACCATGTTTGACTATAGTCAAAAGATTTTAACCATGATTGAAAATTTTCAACTATTGTCGAGATTTTTTGATTGCCAGTTGAAAAATAGATAACATGGCTGAGATTAGCGGTCAAACGAATGCATGATCGGGATCAGGATTAGAGACGGCAGCAAAGTGCTGCAGATGGCGGTAGTGGCAGAAGTAGTTTAGGGTTTGTTGGATAAGAATATATTTTAAAGTTTTTTTTAGGGAATATGAGATATCAAAGTAATTTTAGATATATAACATGATAATGAGGGTTAGTTGTGCTAATATTTATAGATGAGTCATTTGTTTCTTTCTTTTCATCATGAGGGTCTTAATAGACCCATAGGTGTAAATACTTTTTTGTTTTACAGTTTATGAGATAGTAAGATAAGATCAAGAAATAAATAAAAAATAATAGGTAAAATACTAAAAATGTCCCACATATTTTTAAAAAAATACCTATTTTCACCCTTGTGCTTTTGAAAATTTAAAATGCATTCCTTGAGTTTGTCTCATAAGGTAAAAATTATTCCTTATGACAAATTTTCATCAAATTTTGTTAATTTTTTATTCGAAAATGGCCAAAGTGCCACTAGTTAAATAATCCAATTATTTAATAAATTTACAATCATATAACTTAATTATCAAAATTTTGAATTATAGTAAATAAATTATGTGATTTAAAAAAAAATAGGCAATTGGTTAAAAAGTTGAGAAAGTAGTTAGACTATTTGATTAATTTTGACTGAAGGTATTAGTATCACTTTATAATGTGAGTTTGTGAAAAGCTGACAAAGTGATAAATTTGAGCCAATTTTATAAATTGAGGTTTTTTTTGCATTTTTTAAAAAACACATGGAAGGACCTGATATTTTATTATAACATAGAGGAGGTTTTTGGTATTTTCCTAAGAAATATAATGCAAATACCATAATTGTAATCCATTGATCTACTTTTTATCAAGTAAAGAATGAATTGCGGTTTATCTCCCTACAATTTCCAAGATAGCATTGCTTACGCTGGTCATAGTAGGGCCAAAGCTTAGTTCTTACGAGCTTGCTTGTTCAGCCTAGACTAGTTGAACCTCTAATTAGGGCTGGTAATTTGTGACACGACATGACACGACAACATGACTCGAAACTCACATGAAATTAACGGGTTTGGGTTTAGCTTAATCGTGTTCGTGTCGTGTTCGGGTTGGAGATATTGACTCGTTTAATTAACGGGTCATGTTCCGGTTGAACTCGCCAATACGGAAAATTACCTATTTAGTAAACGGGTCGTGTCGTGTCGTATTGTGTCGTAATTTTTGACCTGTTTATTTTAAAAAGAAATTTAGGTGGATGACTAATATTTTAAATTTGATTAAATATATGTCCACTTTTAAAATTTTATAACTGAATGTCAAGATATATATATTATTACACTTGGTAGATAATATATCTACTAATATCTACTAATTTCAGTTATTGTATTAAAATGTACTTGATATATAATTTTTATACTTAGTATATAAAATTTTATACTTGGTATATAAATATATATACCAGATATTTTGCTATAACATTTGATAAAATGGATATTTACTTGAATTGGACCCAAAATTTGGTTATATTTCTATAAGGCCCGTTTATTAAACGGGTAGTGTTCGCGAGTCACGTGTCACGGGTCAATATGATCTATTTAGTAAACGAGTTACATGGGTCATATCGTGTCTACTCATTTCTAACCCGTTTATAAACGGGTCGTGTACGTGTCACAATTTCTGACCTGTTTATTAAACGGATCGTGTTCGGGTTCAGCATTTACCTGTTATATATGTATATCGACACGACACGAATACGACCCGTAGACATGAATTGTCAGCCCTACTTCTAATGATTCCCAAGCCCATTCTTCCTCTTGTTGTTATGGCCAGTGTTATTCTGGCACAGCCCACCTTGGTAATAAAATTTACTAAAATTATTTTGTCTTTCTTTTTAGAATCTCTATTCTCTATTCCTTCTACAATGTCAGTTTCCTCTAAATTATGATTATCCAGAATCTTTCTTTGATCTTCTAAACTGTGATTTGTGTTTTTTTCAGGTTCTTTTCACGTTTCTTGGCCAATAGCACGCCCTACTACATCGGCGTAGGATTCCAATCCATCTTTTTTCAGTGGGAAACCAATAGTTTATAGTTATCTCAAAATTGAAACTTTTTGAAGAAAATGAAAAACAACTTGGTTTGTACATGGAATTTCAATTCTCCACAGTTGCTAATGTTTCGATAGGATCTCTAGTGAGAACAATTATTTGTTTTTTCTTCTCATATAGCGAGAGTTCTAAATGTGTATTTTTATTTTTTGCTCCATCGTTATATGATCACTTAATATTAGAGCATATAGTATTCATCAGTCAGCAATATGTTTGAAGGTTCAAACCTTTGCTTGGGAAATGAGCCAAATAATAAAGATGTTCGGTTCATTAATCCATGGAAAAAAAAATGGTGTTAGCCTAACAAAAATGGTGTTAACTTGTTAAGCACTGGTGGGGTACCCTTAGAGAGAGAAAGATATTTGGACCTCTATAGTGGTTCTCAAATGGGGGTAGGACAATTTAGTCTAACCCCGATAGTGGTTAACCCTTCAAACTGAAGTGACGATTTAGTCCAAATTATTAAAACTATTAAATTGTGAATATAATCATACTATTGTTTAAGTCATAATCCAAAAATTCCAGAGTTTTTGGTTGAAACTTGAAAAGGGAAAAAAAAAGCCACAAATTTATTTTTCAAAAGCAAATTAGGGAGACAGAATAAGAAAATAAAAATAATAAGATAGCTAAAAATTGAAATTTATGTTTCTCTTTTTCAGTTATTTTTTTTAAATTGTGTGTTCTCAACTAGTTACATAGCATACACATGAAAATTTTGTCTGAAATTTGATGTTATTAACAATTTGGATTAAATTGTCATTTAAAACATAAATTCAACGACTAAATGAGCTATAATTCAGAAACCAAATTAATCAAATTTTGAAAAGTTCAGAAACTACTAGCGTCAATAACCCAATAAAAAGTATTAGTCTTCTTAGTACATGCCGACTTAAATCTTTACAATCTTATTCTTAGGCCATCACACAAGTCAAAATACTTGCCAGTGGTTGCTATCAATTCTTAATCCAATTAGATTTTTCATGTAATTAACAATAAAATACTATCCATATAACATTATACTGAATTTGAAAAAATAATTTAAAAAAATTATGGTAATCTAATCAATTTGAGTATTTCGCTCACAGTAATTTCTTGTGTGTTAATAGTTAATACCATCTATTTATCTCTAAGAAACTCATCAAAGCATGTATGTATCCACATCGAGTGGACTATTTTGCAAAAACCGATTTGATATCGTTTCTGTTCAATAATGTCACAGTCTTTGCTACCCAACTTGAAAACAAATGAGTAAGACCAAAGGGCCCTCCTCTACGTGTCCAACTCAATCATGTTCCTTTCTGGCTGCCACCTCTCGTGAGTTTTTCAACTTCCCCTAAACTAAACTCTCTTCTATGCCTTTTGGAAAAATTTGAGAGCTTCACTCTTCAACCTATTCATCATTCTCAACAAAATAAAATAAAAACCTTTCTTATTTGCTTCCCTTGCCAAGAGAGAGAAAGAGAGAGAGAGAGAGAGAGAGAGAGAGAAGAAGTAAATAAATTACGCATTTTATTATTATTTGTTTAATTTTCTTTATTAGTTACATCATCACGGGTTCAATGTGAACTATGATATACTTTTCCTTCTATATTTTCTTTAGGTTGGTTATCACACAATGCATGACACTATTGAATTGACTAATCACAACTTCTGTTTTTTAACGATAAAAAGATTATACGTATATGAAAGTCACATCATATAAAATCATACTACAATCAAGTGGTATGATTTGAAGAAAATTTGTTGATTAAAGAACATTTACTTGCAATAGTTTTTTTAATCATATTCTATTTTCTTTTTATTTTCTGTATATTAATGAGAAGTTTTTTATTACAACCAAAAAAAAAAAGGAAAAAAAAATGAAGAAAATTCAAGGACCGACTCTTTGGATGAAAGCGGAAAATGCCGGTATATGCATAGTTTGGAATTATTTTCAACTATTATTTTAACCAACTTAGGACAATATCTTCACTTTGTCACAACTAAAATTAAAACATTGTCCAAATATTACTCGCCGTTTATATTTAAAACTTCATTGCCTGTTTTAGTTACTATTTCTTATTGATTCCCAAAAGTAACTTATTGGCTTTCTTTCTTTCTTTCAATTGAATTGTTTATTTAATAATATTATTATTATTTAAAAAAGATTGAGGACTAGTATAGTTGTTTGGATGGCCATTCTAACATATAAGTATATACTAAAACAATGAAACTTTGTGATATGCTTTAGTGGCAAATATTGGGATTTTATCCTACCTTGTTTGGCCGCTTGTTAATGTATGTTTAGGCATATCACATATGTAGTGAACTGTGCAACTTGGCATTCTACACGTACCAAAAATGAGTGCCATATAAAGTGACTACCTTTTTATTTTTCCCCCTCGGAAAGAAAAAGAACCACCTTTTAAGTTAACCCTTTGGTTCAACCTTTTACTAATCTAAGGATAAAAATAAAATAAAAAATTCTCTTTGAAATATTTCTCTGAACAACTGAAAATCCGGTTGTGGGAAAATACGATCTGAGCTGTCAAGCTTTACATAATGCCACTTGGAAGTTTTTCTTGGACAATATATAAGTATTACCGGTTAAAGGTGATGAAATCCACACGCATGCAGCGGCACAAGCAGGATCAAATGGTTCCAAAATAACAAATTATGTTGCGATATCAACAAATTGTTCAAATCTCCGTCGAATTTTAGTATTTTAATTCATGTCCATGTCCGACTAATAAAAAGATATCACATATTGAAAGTTTACATAAAATGTGAAAAATAATTTGATGGTTTCAAAACTGGATAGATAATTTGAATTCTTATCACAGTAAACCCGATATTAGTTATTCATGCAGACTTTACTAAATTAACTGTCTTAGATCTGATAACAAAGGATTGATTGGCCATAAATGATTTACTTTAAATAAAAATATTTTAAAAATAGTTGATGAGCAAATTAAAGACAAATTAAAGAAAAGGTACATATAATTAAGAAGAGGTAGCCAGTAAGAGGGGGGAAAAGAAAAGAAAAGCAAAAGATATACATAGAGAAAATAAATAAATAAACAAGAATAGAAATATTTGGTCTGTTATATATAATATAGTCTAATCTAGAAAAAAGAGGCCATATAGTAGTAGCCCATAGAAAAATCCAAAACCCCTCTTCTTCTTCTTCTTCTTCTTCTTCATTTCATTTCATAATCTTTTTTCTCTGTCCGAACCAGAACCACCACCATCTCCGTAGCCATGGCTGTAATACCTGAGCAAGTAGTGGAAACGGTGGAGGAGATCATGAGGACATACAAGTCACTCCCACCTCGACCCACCATTGAAGAGGTCGAAGCAGCCAAGTCCGTAATCAAAACAGTCGACACTGAGGAGCAGTTGAAGCTCGACGAGATTTCGAACCAGGAGGTCCCCAGAGACGTGCCTCGAGACCTCTTCTCTGTGCTCCGGGAGGTGAGGAAGACTTTGGTGGTGTTCCACAGCTATGAACAGAGAAGGGAAGCTCGTCATATCGTGGAGCTCGATAGGACGTTTCAGATCTTCGATGATCTGATTCAGAGAGCTTCTGGGTTGGTTTCTGGGGATACCCAGAATCAGAAACGTGGGAATTTCAGTGACCCAGTTGAGAAAATTGAGAGAGAGGCTGTGATTAGTGATGAGAGTTTGGTCAAGACGAAGAAGAATAACAGAGAAGGTGAAAAGGTGGTGGAGAGAAATGTTCCCATGGCTTTGGAGAGGAGTTCTTCTGCTAAGGCCTCTTTCTATTCAGGTTTGCTTTGAATGTTTTTTTTTTTTTTTTTCTTTCTTCTTAATTCGGTTTTGGAATTTATTTTTCTTCGGGAAACAATCAATTTTAGGATTATGCATTACATTATGTTATATATAGACGCATAATTAGTTTTAGTTTTAGTTTCAATTGAGGTAAAGATTAAAGCTTGGTTTTGAAGTTTTTAGATCTTTGGTTTCTTGTGAAATGTTGATACCCCTTCTCATGAGAGAGCAGCATTGAATTTTAGTAATGGACATTAAAGAAAGAAAGAACAAAAAACGGTAGAGTGATTATAATTCTAGGTTCCCATTATCTGGTTTTGTTGATTGATAGGGGTTGACTTTCTTTCCATTCTAGAAGTTTCTCTTGATCTCCACCATCCTCTTCTTCTTTCTCGCTAAAACTTGTCTTTGTTGTTCTTATTTCCTTCGTCTACCGCCTTGCTTTCGTTATCTAGACGTGTCTGTCTGTAAATTTCTCTTGTTTTTCCTGAATTGGTCTCATTATCGAGCTTTATTAATCTGTGTCTTTCTGTAACTTTCTCTGGTTTCTCCTGAATTGGTCCCATTATCGAGCTTTATTTGTTGCTAGATTAATATCATAGGAGGGGCCTAGTTATTAGGAGTAATTGACGCAAAAAACTATGAACTATATGGTTTCCGTTTTGTGTGTTTGAAAAAAAAAAAAAAACACATGTGATGCGGTATTCGAGGCATGAATGAAAAGGCGAATGAATACAAAGTTCTGCAGCTATGAAGATTGCTGGAGTAATACAATTGGATATTATACCAGTTTAGTACCATTATTTGTGGAAGTGGGGATAGATGTCAATTTGTTGGATGATTTGGTATTGAGACGAGATGGTTGAGTACAGATTTCTGGAGGAGCTTCTCATGGTTGCACAGTCCGGAAGAGTGAAATTTGTGGTCTGATTGCAATTTTTTTATGCTAGTTAAGCAATGGAAGAGAGATCTTTAGTAGTTGGAGGAACCAAAAGCCTCCACAGCTATGTGAAGTTAACCATTTATGGTAAAAGAGTTATAGTCCTTAGCATAGAGGTTGACGTTAACCACATACTGTTTATCGTGAAAGTTTTGAAATTAGATACTATCATGGTATTTTAGAATCTAGTGTGAAGAGAATAAATTATTAATGAATTATCACCTGAATATATTTGGTTAGTTGCCACTATTCCAGGTTAAATAGTTCAAGTCTCTTATCAATTTTGAAAATTTTATTACCATGCTTGGAGCACTAGCTAAGGAGAGAGGTGGGGTCCAATTAGGTATACTAGTGAAGTAATCTTTAGCTGCAAAAAGAGAAACCTAACTTCAACCAGTGAATAGGTGATAGTCTAAATGAAGTGATAGTGCTTGATGTTTATACTTTGTAGGTGCCTTGAATTAAGAAGAATCTTCTATATATAGCAAAATTGGCATCAAATTTCTTTGGTCCAGATGATGTTAATTTATGTCGAAAACTTAAGATATTCACCAACTATGAAGGGTTGACCCTTTTGCCTATGTAGATGGGACTCCAAGTGAGATAGCAAATTTGTGGCAAACACAGTCAAGAGATGTAAAATTCTACTTGTCTTAATATAATTGTGATTATAAGTCAATCTTTGAGGGTTTTACTGAGCCTTACATCTGATGATAATTTCATTCCCTGTTGCTTGGGAAAGGAAATCAATTACCATCCAAAGAAAATCCATAGAACAATTTCGTGAATACCATCTTTCCTGCACTCTAGAGGCTTCAAGCTCTTCATATTTTCTTTCCCCCAGTGTACATCTATTTTGGTTGGATATTCACTGTCTTTGTCCTTCTCTCAAGCTTCTGCAGTCAAAGCTTCTTTATTGCTTGAAAAGCATATTGGAAAAGACTAAAGCATTACAAGCTTCTTTCCCTGAGCTCTCTGTTTTGTGTATGAAAGGAATTAAAACTGAAAAATAGCTAGCTTCAGGAAGTTGATCCTAGTGCATGAGGTCTGTGCTTGGTGCTTACAATAAGTTTAGTGGCTGGATGTTTTGTCTCTTTGTAATTCACTTTTCCCATGTTGGTATACAATCTGGTCATGTTCTGCACGAGTAAAAGTGGGTTTCCTCAGGTGCATTTTTGACCAACGCATTATTCTTACTTTTCTTTGTCACACCTTCGCGCGCTATGCGAAATGACAGTAAATGAGCCAACTTGTTTGTTAAACTAGGATGAGGAAACTAAAAATAACAATCAAGTGATGTTTAAAATTATCTGTGTGTATGTTTTGTACTATCAAATAGTAAATTCTGTATGATTTATTAGGTTGGTTAATTTTCTTCCGTGTCTTAATGCTGATTTGGCGTTTTGGCTATATTGATGGGTGAAGCGGACTCGGAAAAATTGAGTCTGATGAAGGTGGCGGCTCTCATTGAAAACACTGCAAAAAGTGGATCAGTAGTTCTTGATCTTAAGGGAAAATTGATGGATCAGATGGAGTGGCTTCCTGTATCAATTGGCAAATTATCAGATGTGACTGAATTGGACTTGTCTGAAAACCGAATAATGGCTCTTCCACCCACTATATGTCGTCTCAGAGCCTTAACAAAGCTTGATATCCACTCAAATCAACTAATAAATCTTCCAGACGCCTTTGGTGACCTGATCAATCTTACTGATCTTGACCTCCATGCAAACAGATTAAGATCACTGCCGGATACATTCGGAAACTTGAAAAAACTCATCAATCTTGATTTGAGCTCAAATGAGTTGGCCCATTTACCTGAGATAATGGGGAATTTGACCAGTTTGAAGAGATTGACTGTTGAAACTAATGAGCTCGAGGAATTACCTTACTCAATTGGAAATTGCACAATGCTTGCGGAGCTAAGCTTAGATTTCAATCAACTAAGAGCTCTTCCAGAAGCAGTTGGAAAGCTTGAATCCTTGGAGATACTCACTCTTCACTACAACAGAATTAAAGGGTTACCAACAACTATGGGCAATCTATCCAACTTGAAGGAGCTTGATGTTAGCTTCAATGAGCTCGAAAGCGTGCCGGAGAACCTATGTTTTGCAACAGGTCTCAGAAAACTGAATGTGGGGAAGAACTTTGCAGATCTAAGAGCCTTGCCACGATCAATCGGCAACCTCGAGATGCTTGAAGAGTTGGATATAAGTGACAACCAGATTACACATTTACCAGACTCTTTCAGGTTCTTATCGAAACTGAGAGTTTTCCGTGCTGATGAGACGCCGCTAGAAATTCCACCTAGACATGTAACTAAATTGGGTGCCCAGGTAATGCTAGACTTTCTACTTTTTCTTTCACGCCTCGATTTTTCTTTGGCCCTGTTTTCTCTGTCATATCTTATACTAAGTCAGTTTTTTCGAATTCACCAGGCAGTGGTTCAATTCATGTCGGATTATGTTGCCAAGAGAGATACCAAGACTAAACCATTGAAAAAGAAGGGATCATGGTTCTTGTGCTGCATAAAACCTCAAACGGAGTAAGTCCACCAAGAGCACATAGAGTTATCAAAATGGTTTTCTAATTCATTTGTTTCCCAATGGCCTATATTGTCCAAATCATTCAACTACATATAGTTCAAAAAATTGCTACTTGTGTTCTTTGTTTATCAAAATGGATTGAGAGACCATGTATATATATACATGAGATCCTGTACGGTACAGACATAATATCTACCTTGTATGATTTGTTTGATAAGTTCTTGAAATATGTTAATAGACAACGTAATAAAAAATAATAATAATATTAATGACGTCCTTAGTTTTTGCCGGCTCATAAACAATGGTTATCTCCAAATTGGCCTTGTTAGATTGAGAAACATATAAATGAGCTGGATCACTATGTTGACGTTTGGCTGTCACCGTAACACCCAAAAAAACAGGCTTTTTTCTTCTTTTATATATATATATATATTTTATGGGCGCGTTTACAGTAGGGGCGCTCCTACGTAGGGCCCTGTCTATTCACCGTTGGATGGGAATCTGTATATAAATAGATTCTCCACAGATTCCTGTTATTCTCCACAGATTCTCATCCAACGATAATTAAGGCATGATCCTACGTAGGGACGCCCCTACCGTAGCCATCCCTATATTTTATTGGATAAAAAATTGCTCTAAAAGCAAATTACCTTTTCCCGCTCTGTTTCTGCCAGGTAAGTTCTTCGTCATCCTCGGTTTCAAATCCTAAAGTCTAAAAAAGAATAGAAGAGAGCAAATCTTGCCATCTTTTTTTCTGGCTTAAACTCGCAAGAAAGAAATAGCAGAGATAACGGTTCTCGTCATCCGGACATGTCATTATTCCTATAGGTTAAAAGTGAGTCATGATTGACCTCGGTTGTATACCCTTTTATACAAAATTTAGGTGGTTTTTACAGTAAAGTTATAAACCAACGCCTTATCAGATATTGTGAATATTTGTGAACCGTCAGCCGGCTTAGCCTGAACTTTTTGTAATATAATAATAATATCTAGCTTTTTTGGTTGGCCGGTTGAGATTTAGACAGCTGTTATCTTGTGGTGACAACCTTCTTAGTTAGGGTGCATTTATGTGAAACAAGGCCAAAAAGGAGGCACGGCATGGCATGGCATGGCATGGCATGGCATGGGATTCTCAACTCTCACCTGTGTATTGTGTTTGTGTGGTGGATCGGTGACAGTTGGAGCTGTTGTGAGCTATAATAATCAATGGCCAATTAGCTGTCTATAATCAGATTCTCTTGTTTTCCTCCATTTTATTTATTTTATTATTTTATTTATTGATTTTTTAGCGGATAATTTTCTTTCTTGAAATTCTAACAAGTAACATGTTGCATGTCCAACTATTTGCTCTGATCTCATCCAAGAGGCTCAAGAAAACGCCGCCACGTGGATATTGTTGACTTCTTTGGTATCAAATATCAAATATCGATCAACATCAATGATGTTACTAACAAAATTAATAACGAGGTAATTATCGTTGACTTGATTACAGCGCTTTCTTTCTTTCTTTTTCTTTTTTTTCCCATATATTTCTATTTATATATATACTTTTTGGCTATAAAAAGTCAAGACTTGGAAAAGAAATTTTTTTTCTTAAATTTAAATTTCTAAAACGGTGTGCTGGGCTCGATTCTGTTGTCAGCACTGAGCGAATCTGTACCGTGTTAAGACTGGGAGTTTGTTCATCCACGAATGTTCTCGATAAGATAACCCACCTTTTATTTATTTGTTTATGTGCATGGATACGATAACTATTTATCATGCTTAATATATATTTGTTTTCTCGGAACACGTTTTCTCTATCAGTTAGATTGAGAATTTAATAGATCCCTAATCTCATATTTGAAGGGATTTATAATAATAATAATAATAATAGTTGAAGATTTTTTTTTTTGGGGGGGTTTGCTTAAAAGGAAGGAAGGAATGTGAATAAATCTTCCGTCAAACAAGACAGCTAGAAAAATTTAATACAAAAAAGATTAGTAAGAAAATGTTGAATAATTTTTTAAGTCAAAAGAGTTTTAAGTGTGACTCATGATAAAAAAAAAAAGGAAAAAAAAAGGAGAATTAGAACTCTAAAGTTCAATAAAAGTAAAACGTGATTACCAATCAGATTAAACAAGTCATTAGGATTTATTGTAACATTGTTAGTAAATTAGAAGTTAATGTTAGCAATCTCCTATGAATATATTCAAAATTAATGTAGTTAAAAAATACCGGTAGCAAGTGCCATGCCTTGGATAATATGAGGCGTGTTTTAATTTTTTTTTTCTTTTTTTTTTTTTCGTTTGGGGCAANAGTTAGGTTTCAACCCTTAAATCTCGTTGAATACTTATATTCACTTGTATAATGTGTTAATGAGATTTCACCAACCATTGAAGAAATGAGATGTAGCATTATGTCATTGGAAGCATAGTATATGAGATGTAGCATTATCTCATTGGAAGCATAGTATGGCTATTTATTAGCTGGCTAGTTCACACACCCAATCTATTTATGCGTCGAGTACCGGTGGAACTATTGACTCTCATACAATTCATGAACATGTGTTGTTCAACCTTATTTTATAGAGACTACCGAACACACTATAAATATCTTACTCTTTCACATAATGGATAAGCTATCACATTTTTTAAAACCGCTTGACTTACCAGACTTTCTCAAGTTTTCTTTATGAAATATACAAATATATTTACTACACCGCCAAATACTTTCAAACATTTTTATGGTGAGTGATAATCATAATCAAATATCTTAGTTATCAAATTTTGTTATCAAGTTAATATTTCTAATATGGGGCACATAATTACTACATTATTGGCTAGTAAATAAAATGTTGATAAATATTTGTTTATAGTTAGCAATTTCACGTGGTAACACTTGTATTATATATATATATACATATACACATACATATGCTTTTGAATTTATAACAAGCTCGGGGTGCTTTTTTGCAAAAGATTAGCTAGGCATAATAAAGACTAACTATATGTGAATAAATTTGTGGACGGTAATCCAACACAACGTGTTAAATATTTAGCATTTTGACGCACGCAGTAATAGGTAAGGTAGAGACGAGATTGTTGGTAAGAGAGTAAAATTATATTCAGTATATTGTCATTGACAAAGGTCTGCTAGTCTTCATTAAGAAACTTAATAACTAAGGTGTATGCAATCTTTCTACTAAACAAGAGACCACTTGTCAAAAGCTTAATGTGGCATGTAAAAAATGTTGATCTCTTAAATCTTTGACACTTGTATTTGTACTTTAACTATGTGCTGACACTTGTCAAAGTTTGATTCATTCATGTGGCAAAATTTGTTCAGGTGGCATCTATTTAGCTCCTCCAATCTATTGTTGAGACGTTATGGTCCATTAATTTCCTACTTGACTTTATGTAACATAATTGTCACATTTTTCATGTCAATATTTTCGTTATTGAATAATTATAAAATTTTTATCACATCCTATAACATTAAGTCCTATAACATTAAGTCCTCTGGACTATAATGAATGTTATCATTCATTAAAGCTCACTCTTTAGATTTTTGGTCTTCAATAAAGAGAATTGTTGGCCAAAATCTTTGTGTTATATATTTTTTCCTATATCTAATTTATTTTGGTCTTGGTAGAATCCATCAATGATGCTGTCAAACATTTCTTGCAAATGTAAGAATATGTGGAGAAAAAAGTCCTATTTTTCGAAGCACTAGAGTCTTACAGGTATATCCCAACTAGACTGGCACTACCTACAAGATAATCCAATATCATTCCAATTCAAATATAACAGTTGATGTGAAACGTAGGCAAACCTGGAAAAAAAAAAAAAGAAAGAAAAAGGTTCTAGTGGAGATCCAGATAGTTATACCGAAACTTTTCTATTGGATTAAAAACCAGCCCAAACAACACCTAGTTAAAACATTACTAGAGCAAAAGCCAATGGAGAAAATCTCTAGAAGGAAAAAGAGTATATATATATATTTTGTGTATGAGTGATGACATTGCTGAGACTAATCTTGATGAAGCTTTGGCTGGTACATGAACTAGTTTGCATGCTAATTACACATTCAAACAATCAACACAGTGTATCAATTTTTTTCAAATTCTTAATTTCAAGGTATTATCTTATAATCTAAACTTCGGGATTAAAATTACAAAACACTCAAATGTCAAGGTATTTTTTTTTTACAATTAACTCTAATTAATAATTATAAATGTATATATTATGCATTCTATAATAATCAAAACAATATATGAAAAAGCATTCGCTTATCATGGTTACTAGGTTTTAATTTTAAGTATTATGCCTAAATAAAAAATTTTACGCAAATTTTCTAAATTTTTGTATTAAACATATTTTTTAGAAATGATTTTTCTTTTTCTCTTAAAAGATGGGTGGATTACATGCTGGACCGATTCTCACCCATATTCCATTAGGTAACGTCTCTCATTTTATGAGTTTGACTTCCATTACGTCATCTGTATTCACGATTATATTTGGGCTTTTTACCTAAATCCAGGCCTATAGTCTGAAATTAAAAAATATTGGGCTGAAATTTTTGAGAAATTCTAAATTTGTTTAGAAAAATACCACTCGTTAATAATATTTAGAAAATACAATTTTTTTTT
>JXTC01000319.1:3555-24636 GCA_002914845.1 Trema orientale | reverse complement strand
CTAGTCCTTCAAAAATAAGTAAACTAGTCACATAAAACAACTCAACTAGTCCTATAGAAAAAGGTCAACTACTCATTAGTCAACCCAAATTATCCTTTAAAATAACTCAACCGGTCCCACTTCCATGAGACAACCCAATGAGTCATTTTAAACAAGTCAATTAGTCCCTTAAAACAACCAAACTAAGCAGGAGTACTTTGATATAAAATAATCAAAACTGATCTGTTTGAAAGATAGTTGTTAACACTTTGTAAGTGCTATTTGTGAAAGAAGCCAATACGGCCGTAAAGTATAGAGAAAAGGACATGGATAGGACTAATTGGGGACATTTAGTCTCTTTTAGGACTATGATGATATAGTGACTTTTATAGGACTAAAAAAGAGGACTAGGTAGAGAGAGGAAAAAATGGTTTCCAAATTTGCCCTTTAGCCAAAAGTGAAAATGGTATGTGGAGCATTAAATGTTCCCCCCTCTCTCTCTCTCCATAATCTGTCACCACTTTTTTCTTTGTATTCTCATTCTCTCTATTTCTCTCACTTCTTCTTCTTCTTCTTCAGTTCTCTCTCCAAAGATCAGAGGTTTCATTTTCATCTCTAGATGAATATGAAAGTTTTGAACTGTTGATCCGATTAATCTCTCCGTCTCTATGTCTCATTGTCTTTCATTTCATTCTCTCTCTCTCTCTCTCTCTATCTCTCTCTCTTCTAGTTCATGCTTTCTCTCTCTAGCTCTCTCTTCCTTTCTTTGTTAACAGCTATGTTTCTCAACAGCTATTTGACTATTTTATAAAAAAACTCAGCTAGAAAAAGGTAAGGATTATATTAGGTAGTTATTTGGATTTTAAAGATAAGTAATGAAGTTTTGTTCAAGACTGTTTTTTATAGTTGATATTGAGTAAATAATATTTGAATGAGGATCATAATACTGATTCGGGCATTATTATGCTAAAAATTCCATATTTTGATATATTCATCATCTTCTTAATGTCTTGTAGATCTCGTTGTGACGATGTAGGTCAAACTGCTCTTGACGTATGGTCAAGACTAACTTGACCTTAGGTTAATATTATATTGACTTGAAGAGGTAGGTCAAATTGATGTGGATGTATGGTCAAGACTAACATGACCTTAGTTAAACATCCTCTTCACCTTTGGTCAACATTATATTGAATCAACTGGTGGAGACTCAATCAAGCAAAAGTATTCATACTTTGGTAATTCAGGGCACAACAGGTAGACTTGCTGTAATCCGATTTCACTCCGTAATACGATTAGTGAATCTTCAGATTGCCCTACACGAATAGGACAAAAGGATCCTGATTTGGAATCAAGAAACTCTTGCCTTGGGGATAAGAGTTATTGATTTGGGGTCCAGCAATTCTTGAAATGGAGGCAAGAAATTATTGACTTGAGGTCAAGATGTTCTTGACTCGAGATAAAAACGATATTGACTTAAGGAAAGAAGTGCTTGACTTAGAGTCAACAACATTTTCAGTAGGGATCATAGAGTGTGTATATAAAACTTAGTCATGGTGTTATATATAATGTATTCTTAAATTTATAAATTGAAACTTATTGACCTAATGTCAACATTTTTATTATTTGGGGTTAAAAACCTTGTTATATTTTGTTTTCTAATTCATGAATTAGGTCAAGAATGTATTGAACCCTATGTCAAGATTTTCTTGACTGGGGTCACAATCTCTTTAATCGAAAAATTGAATACAATTTTATATACTTGTCAATTCGAAAAGTTCTTGACCTTAGGTCAAGGAGTATTTGACTTAAACTCAAGATATTCTTAACCTAGAGTCAAGATAGCTCTACATAGAGTCAAGTTTTGCTTGACTTGTAGTAATAAATAAGGTCTTTATCAAATGCACTGAATTTCACTGAAATATTTACTAAATAGATGAGTTTTGGCAAAATGATAAGTCATCAAATATACCAAAAAATATTATTAAAAACTAGATATTATACAACAACCATAGAAACCACGAGCCAAAAAAAAAAAAAGTAATTGTTTGAACCACAACTAAAATAAAACATTATCTTTGCTTCCCTAAATTGGGTCACTCCTATCAGTCAGTTTCGGCATAGTTCTTATATTTATGTAATGCATATTAATACAAACTCGCATGCAAGCTTATGACGGAACTACTCCATCCTTTCGGCAGTGATATTAGTAATTGGCTTGTCGAACATCAAAAACTCTGCATACTTGATGACAAACATATCACAGTCCCAGCTGAACAATAGCAAAATATAAAGTTAAATAAAGCAATAATATTAAGCAAGGGTCAAGTGATACATGGCCCTAGGTCAAGAAAATCTTGACTATAGTCAAGAATCACTTGGCTTGAGTCAAGATTATCTTGACCTCTACTCAGGATGAAAATAAAGAATACCCAACACGAATTCAGTCCATAACCACTATCAACAAAACTAACACAGGCCAAAATCTGTACATTAATGACTAACAACAAACACCCATACTAAACCAGTAATAATACTACCAACAAAATTCTAAAAAGGGGAGAAAACTTTCACCAAAATCAGAAATTTTATCAATCAATGAAGTCAAGATAGGTTTTTTCTTAACACACAATCTCAAAAAAAAAAAAAAAGATTTTTGTTATTAAATATAAAACCAACGTTTTATTCCTCCGTTAAACTAATATTCGCCCATTTTTCCCCTTCAAATCGACCGAATTTTCATTTGGGATATCAAACTTCAGCACTGGAGTCTTTACTGGTGAATTTGACGGTGTATTTCCCTTTCTTTCTGACGATGTCGACACTGGAATTTTTGTAGAGGACGACCTTTTACCTTCGGTTGGACAAGTTTTAGCCATTATAGGTGTTTCAAAGTTTCTAAAAAAAGATGAAGAAAATGGAGAGGCAAGCTAAGAGAGTATTGAGCTTAAGGAGGTTTTGGGAGATTTTTTGGTGGTTTTGAATTCAAGTTTGAGAGGTTTATTTTCAGAGGAAATGGAGACAAGAGAGAGAAATGGTGAGAGAGGAGAGAGAGATGAGTTTTACGAGAAAGTGTAGAGATATATCAAATCCAAGTAAAGTCATGTTTAGGGTTAGGTTGGGGGTATTTTTAGTCTTTTAGCTCTTGTGGTCCCTATTTTTTACTCCTAAAAAATTTTATCTAGTAAACCGGTCATAAAAAAGTCAACCGGGGCTCTACTAGTCCTATCCATGTCCTTTTCTCTAAAGTATACACTTTAGTTCTAACACAACATTGGCTAGATCTCAAATAACTCGGCCTAATTGAGTTCTAGTTTTATTACATCAAAAAAGAAAGCAAGAATCAATTAAACCCATGAAAATTGCGCAAACTAGACATGCCTAAAGAATATTAAGAATAAGGAACAAACAAGAGTAAGAAGCTCCATTCCAATCCTCGCATCCACACACTAGTCCCTCTCTTCTCTTTCTATCTCTTTCTTTTTTAGTTTGAATGTGGTACATCTTCTTAAATATTTCTCGAATTTTAGATAGACTGACAGTTATTTGGTTGTGGATAATATGTAAGACCATGCAATGTTGTGGAGTGTCTTTGGAGTTCAGACCAACAGTTCAAAAATTCAAGGAAAGTATGAATCTTTAATGAAAAAGTATATAGTAAGAAATTAATGAGAGAAACTTGTTGAAGAGAATCGTATATAATGTGTTCTTGAACATGGAGAAAAATCTTAAGAGAAGTAAATTATTGATTTGAATGTGATAGATCTTTTTGAATATTTTTTCGAAATTTTAGATAAGAGTCAAAGTTACCTAGTTATGGACACACTTAAGACCATATAATATTGTGAAACGTCTTTAGAGGTCCGACCATCAATTTAGAAACTCAAGGAAAGTATAAATCTTCAATGAAAAAACAAACCGTAAAAACTCAATAAGAGAAACTTATTGAAGAGAGAGACTCAGATGTAGTAATTCTTGAAAACTGAGAGAAGTCTTGGAATAGTGAATTGTTGGTTTGAATGTGATAGATCTTTACAAACATTTTTTTGAATGGGGATGAATCTGACTAGGAGTACTTTCGACTAAATGACTCTTTTAAGAGTATCACAATGTTATATGAAGGTTGTCATACAGTATATGTGAACACTAAATTATGAATTTTTTAGGACTAATCAATTGTCAGAAATAGTGTTACCTATCATATAATAATGTAACACTCTCTAGGCCATTCTTCAAAACATTTCTAAAAAAGTCATCTTAGTCCAAAATTACTACTATTCATGTCAATTTCCCTACACTAAGGTCCAAATACAACGTGGGCTGGATCTCAAACAGCCCAATCAAGGTCCCAATCTTATTGCATCAAAATAGATAGTAAGAAAGAAAGAAAGAAAGAATCGAATGAACCCAACTAGTATTGCGCGAAACGGACACGCCTACACTGAACACGCCTGCCTCCAACAACACAACAAATATTATTAAGAAGAAGAAAACCAAAGCTCCATTTCTCAATCCCTGCCTCCACTCACTGCTCTCTCTCTTTCTCTCTCTCCTCTCTCTCTCTCTCTCTCTAAAAGTTTCAGCAAACCAAGCGACGATCTTCACCGATTTCTCTCTGTGAGTTTTTCTCTCTCTTCCCCCCAATCCAGTAATCTAGAACTTTTCATTTCAATTCCTGATAATCCATAATTTTTTTAATAGATTATTTATATATATATATGTATAATTGAAATAATAATTTGGTTGTATATTTTGATATTCGCCATTGATATTGATATTGATGGGTTGTACTGTGAGAGAGAAGCATGTTCGTACAAACCGGAGGACCCGATCTGCGAGACACGATATTGATTCTTGTTGTGTATTGGACAAAGCTTTCATTTCGAAATCCATACTCGAATCGGGTATAATCAAACCATTCAATAACCATCTGGGTTGTTCGAATCAATCGACCCCCCAAAACCCTAGTAATAATTATAATAATAATAATCTCAATGCTTGCCCACAATCCGGTTGTGAGGATAGTGGTTGGGGGTACTGCACCGAGGAACAATTGGAGGAGATTTTGTTGAAAAACTTGGAGTTCTTGTA
The DNA here is from genome assembly GCA_002914845.1 of Trema orientale. NCBI lineage: Eukaryota > Viridiplantae > Streptophyta > Magnoliopsida > Rosales > Cannabaceae > Trema > Trema orientale. Next base: position 19,569 of record JXTC01000319.1, on the reverse strand, counting down.
TAACGAAGCTATATCTAGGCTTGTTGCGTTGGGTTACGATGAGGAGACGGCGCTTAAAGCGATTTTGCGAAATGGGCATTGCTATGGTGGCATGGACGTTTTGACCAACATACTACACAACGCCTTGGCTTATTTGAATAGTGGTTCTGGTGGTAGTAGTACTGATGGGAATTCTTCGGATGAGTTTGAACCCGTTTTCGCTGATTTGAAGCACCTGGAGGATTACTCTCTTGCGGGTATGGTGTGTTTGTTGCAACAGGTTAGGCCTCTTTTGAGTAAAGGAGATGCCATGTGGTGTTTGCTAATGAGTGATCTTCATGTAGGTCGGGCGAGTACCATGGAAATTCCGGTTCTCCCTTCCTCCGGTGGGAATGCGTCTGGTGCTGCTGCGTCTGGTGCTGCTGACAATGTTGGTACTGGTAGCAATTCGGTTGGTGTTGTGAGTCCGGCACTTTGTAGGTTTCACAGTGGTTGGGGTTTTGGAAATGGTGGAGATTCTGAGTCTCCCATTCATGGCTTTTTCTCTTATGGTGGTGAGCTCACTTTGCAAAGAGAAATTGAGTGTCCAAAAAGGTTTAACCTGTCTCCTTCAATGAAGACGTTGCTGTCAAGGAATGTTGCAATGTTTGCAGCTGGTTTCAGAGCTAACTCAAAACAGTTTCAGCCACAGGCAGAAGCTTGCTCGAATACTTTGGCCGGTGGGAATGCGTTGGTTGGATCAGGTGCTGAAGTTCCTTCCGAGCAGTGTGAGGAGCCTCGGAATTCAAAGAACCAGGATGCTGTTAACTCGGTATTAAGTAAATTTCGCAATCTCAATCTTGATGAGAACTCGGAGCTAGTGGCTGAGGATCGGAAGGATGAGATGATAGTTACTCTGCTTCATCAGATCAAAGAGCTTGAGAGACAAGTGAAGGAGAGGAAGGATTGGGCTCACCAGAAGGCTATGCAAGCTGCTAGAAAACTGAGTAATGATCTTAGAGAGCTTAAGCTGTTAAGAGTGGAACGGGAGGAGACTCAAAGGTTGAAGAAAGGAAAACAAACTCTTGAGGACACCACAATGAAGAGACTTTCGGAGATGGAGAATGCTCTAAGGAAGGCTAGTGGTCAAGTAGACCGAGCAAATGCTGCTGTGAAACGCCTTGAGACTGAGAATGCAGAAATCAGAGCAGAGATGGAGGCTTCTAAATTAAGTGCTGAGGAGTCAGTCACTGCCTGTTTAGAGCTTGCGAAGAAAGAGAAAAAGTGCTTGAAGAGGCTTTTGGCTTGGGAAAAACAAAAAGCTAGGTTGCAAGGGGAGATTAAAGATGAGAGAGAGAAGAATTCACAGGTGCAACAAACTTTGTCTCGGATCAAGCAAAGTCATAAGGAAACTGAGGTGCGTTAAATCCTATTTATATATCTCCTTACCGTCTTCATATTTCTTTGCCTGGTTAGTGTTTAGGCAGAATCTTGTCGTGGTATGCAAATGAAGTGATTCATTTGAAAGTAAACTCGCATGTGATTGTATGTACATTTAAGGGATTAGAGAACTAAGTTTAGTAGTTTCATTCATTTGATTCTTAAACAGTTTCCTACTTAAACACGATAATTGGTCATTGAGTCTCCACTCACAAATATAGATATAGAATCAAAGTAGAGCTAGTAGAAAGAAAGAATGTTGAAAATGCAGCAGCATTTAGTCTTAGAATTTCCATGCATAAACCAGGGCTCTCCACCTTTTAGTATTGGGTGTTCAACACTGAATTCAGATTTTCTGTAGGGAATAACAGATTTGTTTGAGGAGAAGTTGTATTCCATCATTGTTGGTAGTATCACACAATAACCATTTCATGTTCTGTGTCCTGAGGAATTTTAGCTCTTTGGAGTTATTGGATGGTTGTATTTTGAATTAGTTTTACTAATTTTGCTGAAATGTGCTACTATTTCATTGTGGGTGATTCATATGACGAGCCACTCCTGCGCTTATGCTCTTCTTCTAAATTTGAAATCAATTATTATGCTTTGATATGAGTTATCGTAAAATGAACTTTTTGAGATGTAAATTCTTTGGTCCTAACTATTCTGGCTTTAAAGTTTATTTTTGTATTTCACCTCATTTTCCTATTTACTATAATTAAGGTTTAGATTTGCATTTGCATCAGACAAATCATAATAAAAAAATTCTGGTTAGTTTGTGATCACTGAACTCAGGTGAGTTTTCAGTAAATTGCGGCCTATCTTGTATGAAGACATTCTTTCTACAAACTAAAACAAATTGCAGATATTGCCTTGGCTCTGGTATTTGTTCCATCCATAGTAGTTTTCTTGGTGTGCCGTTCATGTTGTCTATGTAATGCTCTTCTGTTCTCACTGTGTGGAGCAATTAATTGTTTTGCCTGAACTTTTGCAATTGTAGCACATCTATGGTTTGTTTATCTTAGTTGCATTTTGTATTCTGCTTATTACAGTTGAAGTGGAGGCAGGAGCTGAAGGCTAAAGAACTTGCCTCAGCGCAATTGGAAGAGGAAAGGCGCTTGAAAGAAGCAGCCGAGGCTAGTAACAAAAGAAAGCTTGAGGCTTTGCGCCTAAAGATAGAGATAGATTTCCAGCGCCACAAGGATGATCTCCTAAGACTTGAGCAGGAACTTTCACGTCTAAAAGCATTGTCTCAGTATACCAAGTCACATCAGCCATCAAATGCTTTACCCACAGGGAGCTTTGAAGGGGCAGAACCCCAAGGAGAGACAATTGCCAAGCTCCTTTGCGAACTAGATAATCTAGAGGATTCTTCAGATAAGGAAGCAAACTCTGATAGGGAATGCATAGTCTGTTTGAAAGATGAAGTCTCTGTTGTTTTCTTGCCATGCACTCATCAAGTTATGTGCACTGGTTGCAGCGATGATTTTGGGTTAAAGGGCAAACCTACTTGTCCTTGTTGCCGTGTTCCAGTTGAACAGAAAATTCGAGTTTTCGGTGCAAGTTCATAGCTTGAGTGAAGAACTTTTGTGCATTACTTGCTTCTGGTATACCAAATTATATAGTTTATCTCATTTGCATACAGTCATTTCAGAGATTCCCTGCTTGAATGTGATTTGGGTACATCAGCGGAATCAGGGTGTATGTAAATAAAAACAAAGCCTTTTTCTGGATTTTGTACACAGAAACTTGGTCATGTTGGTTTGCCGTCGGCTTGATGATCTGGAAATAAGCCAATTGATCTTTCTTTCATAGTCATATTTCAACTGAAAAACATATGAGCCATTTATGATGCACTAATATTGTTATCTCTCTGTTTTGTGTGCTTGGTAGGGACAAATATTTCTGAAAATTTTCACTCTATAAATGGACTTTGCTTGCAGGACCTAATGCATTCAAGGTGTATTGTTTGTCCAAGTCTGATGCACACAATTTGTAGTGGGATGAATCCAACAACTTTTTAATTTTTGAAAAGGTGAGAATAATAATTAGCATGCTGAAAAAGATGTTAAAAATTTCAATGTTATTTCGAGTATCAAACCCAGAGTTATTGTTTTGAGGAAATTTGATTTTTATAGTAATTTTTCAAAAAAATTGAAAAATCCCGGAATTTGATATTGTTTTGAAAAATTCTGGATTTAATTATAAAAATACTATTTTTGAAAGTACTTAGAAAAATGTCACTTCTTATTAATTGATGAAATACACAAGGTAGTTAGTCGAGTTATTTAAGGTAATTTAATATCAATTTTGAAGTATTTTTAAAAGGTGATATTTTTCTAAATCAATTCATAATTTTTCAAAAAAATCAGCCATCTGAGATTTTTTAACTTTTAGTATTTTGGACTTGGAATTTTGTAAGACGTCCTATTGTTTTCCTAGAAAAAAAGCACCTAGTTTTGCCAAGCTAGAGCACATAAGAGATAGGTTAAATTAGTTACATTGGCATTTTGTATTTTTATTAGTATAATTTCATTAAAAAAAATTGGTCAATTTTACTAATGACTCGGGAATTATGATTTGGGTAAAACTAATTTTTACCATATGAGCTTTATACCGAATCACATTTTGGCCTCTAACTTTTAAAATAGCCCATTTAAGACAATATGTGAAAATTTTTCAATTTAGCCCTTCCTTTACTCTTCCATTATAAATGGATGGAAACTGGAAAGTCTCTATTTTAGTTTCTGAATAATTATAAAATCCTATTTTGATCCCCAAATTTTAAAACATCCCTCTCTTGGAACTCGATCCATCAAAGTTTTTAATTTTAATCCATACAGTCAATTTATTACAAACAAACAGAAAAGAATATGGGTTACTCACATAAAACTTTTAACAGAGATATATTATGTAGTTTACAAGGCAAAATTGAGGTAGTAGAAATTTTATTTAATTCATGTATGGGCCAAATATATAAATTATTAATGGATCAAATACATAAAAAAAATAACACATTAATATTTATAATATTGATGATTTTCTTTTTGACAACTTCTATTTTTGTTCTTTTTTTTTTTTTTCAAAGTATGCATCTAAAGTCGTTTGTTTTTTTTATGTATATCTTATATTGTATTAAATTTTAAATCGACATTTATTGTACTTGTAACTATTTATTAACTCTTTTTTTTTTCTTTTTATGTATAATGGACAATAATTTTTGGATTTTATTTATGTACAAATGATGAGTTAGATACATATATAGTAACTTTTGTGCGTATAAATGTTGATCTTTAAGTTTCTATATATGCACACATTAACTTTTGACTATATCTGTTATTTTTAGTTTATAAGTCATACGTGTATCTTAAAAGAAAAAATACAAGTATTAAATGGTAAAACTCTTTTTAAATTATTATATGTTCACTTATTGATAAATTAATAAATTATTTGTTTATTGATAAATAAATAACTATTTTCAAATAATAATTTTTTTCCCAATTTTAATAGTATAAATTTATAGAGGGTTTATGTACTATGACTATAGAAGTTAACCTTTCAACTTAAAAATACATTCTATTGACAAAAGAGGAATATTAATTATACCCATTTTTACACTTCTCAGTGCCTGATACGTGGATTCCAATATAATTTGTAATATTATTAAAATATTACACTAGTGGAATCCACATGTTAAATAGTGAGACTTGAAAGAAAGTAAGAAAGAGAGTATGTTTAGCAATCCTCTCTTTTTGCAAAAATGTGTAAAATAATATATATATTATCTATAAGTATGTAAAAAGAGTGAAGAAGTTTGCATCAAAAACAGTATAATTATTATCCATAGAGTATAAAGAATCTTAAAAAAGGGAAATTAGGTGAAATACACTATTATAATAGTGAGTTTTAGAAAATACACCACTATTTATAGTTTTTAGATGAAATACACTCCTTTTAAAAAATAGGGTATAACAAGACTTATATACACTTAAGTCTAGGGCGCCAAACAAGGGTGTCGAGATTTAGACAAGGTATCTAGAAACTTGACAGAAAAAAAAAAGGTACATCTGAGTGTTTAGTATTAGACAGAGTGTCGAGCCACACTAGACATAGGTGTCCAGAAGCTAAACAATGTGTTTAGAAACTTGATTTGAAAAAAAAATGTACATTTGAGTATTTATCACCAAACAATGCTTGATAAGGTATCTAGCAACTCGACCTTCCTTGTGTAGCCAGAATGTGAACCCTTAATGAGATAGTGATAGGGGCATTTTTGTATTTAAAATAATTTAAAACTTAAAAAGTGTACTCATTAAAAAATTATTAAAAGAGGTGTATTTCCTAAGATACACTATGCTAAAGGTGTATTTTACAAAGAACCTCACTAAAAAAAGGTCCAAGTAGCTCATTGTCAGATATTTTTTCTAAATTCCATTTTTATTTTCTATTTTTTTCCCTTAAAAGAAAAACTATTTGCTTTTGCGCGAACATGATGTGTCTGTCAAACAATTCATTAATTTGCATGAAATTTTTAGCCTTTTTTGTAATAATTACTTACTAAATTTTTATTCAAAAGCTATTGTACTTTGAATTAAATTGTTGCAAAAAAAAAAAATACTTCAGCTTTTTTTATTTTTTAATATTTTTTTCATTTTTTCGTTGTTCTTTTTTTTTTTTTTTTTCCTCCTGATTGGTTAGAACTTAGAAGTTCCCGTTGGTTGGAGTGAGGAGGAGTAGGAAGGATGGAGAACTTACAAATGAGGAAGAATATGAAAGAGCGAGGGGAGACTGATAATCTCCTAAGTTGTTTGGTAGAAAGAATGGTGAGTAGGAAGAATGAGTAGTATTTATTTCTAAAATTATTATATTTCCCATTGTAATATTTTTTTAATAAAATTTTTAATGGTAAATATATTAGTTCCTACTCTTCTTTTTTCTTTTCCACACCAATTTCTGCAAAATGGGAGGATGACATTTGGTAGGTCTGGAGGGAGACATCACCTCTCGACCTTTCCTCTTCCTGATTCTTTCCCTTTACCAAACAAGTGATTGGAACTCTCCGTCTATTCTTTTTTATCCATCCAAAAATTTATCATACCAAACATAGGGTAAAAATCAGGGTCAAAGTGGGATCCGACCCTAAATAACTTGATTTTAATAGGGAAATTAGGTAAAATACACCCCTTTAATAATAAGTTTTAGAAAATAAAATATACCCCTCTTAGTAGTTTTTAGAGGAGATATACAACTTTTAAAAAATGGAGGTATAAAAAGATTTATATACCCTTAAGTCGAGAGTTAGGCAAGGTATCTAGGAACTTGACAGAAAGGGAAAAAAAAGTATATTTGAGTATCTCGCACCAGACAGGGTGTCAAGAATGCTAGACATGATATCGAGTGGCGTCTAATAAGGTATCCAGTAACTCAAAAGATATATATATATTTATATATTTGATTTTTGTACTAGAAAATGGTGTCAAGAGTGCTAAACAGGATGTCGAGAGATGTTAAACAATGTGTCTAGCAACTCAATCTCCCATGTCTAGTTGGAATGTGGATCCTTGATGAGATAGGTGCTATGGATATTTTTGTATTTAAAATAATTTAAAACTTAAAAATGTGCACTCATCAAAAAATTATTAAGAATAATATATTTCTTAAATTATACTATAGCAAAAGTGTATTTTGCAAAAAACCCATTTAATATTCGTTAAAACAATTCGGGACTTACCTTGGCATTATTACGTATAACTTTTTTTTTTTTTTTGAATGACATTATTATTATTCATAACTTAAGTCATAGAAGATAAAAGTCATTGATCATTAATCATATCCAATTTAGCACCACATTTTCTTTTCCTAACGTCTCAATTTTATTTTTAATCATATCCAATCATATCAAATACTTTTTTTATAAAAAAAAAATCATATCATATCGATTATCAAATATTGCTTGAACTAAAGAAAAAAATAAATAGAAAAATTCACTTAAGTAAAAATTGTTTATGCCAACAACTCAGAAAAAACATTTCCCAACCGCCCCAAAAAAAAAATAAAAAATAAAAACTCGGAAAAAAAACACGCTTTAAGAAATGTTTTGTCCATAACCAGTTATAACATTTTTATAATGTATGACACAATTTATAATTGTATCCTATAATGTAGGCTGTATCATATGTGACTGGAATCATTTGGACGTTACACAGGTCAACAATTTATAATGAATACAAATTTAATAAAGAAAGTACTATTAATCATATGGGTTTTTAATTGCATTTTCATACATTAAAAAATTAAAGAAAAAATAAAAAGGAATGAATAACATGTTTTTGGATTGAGTATTGCTCTATTTATTTATTTATTTATTTTCTATTTCTTACGTCTTTTAGTCATTTTTTTACAATGCAATTTTATGTGTTATTACAATTTAAAATAATCTTTACTATACATAAATATTTTAAGTTCATCTAACGTACTTGGATAATAATATATTGGATTTCTTTCAATATCGTAACTTGGAACTTAGTTTATAAAATGTTACAACAAGGATTACTTACCATTCTCATGGATTCAGATAAAATTAGATTATGTTTCAGTCGTGAATTTCGAGATTCGTAGATTAAGAAGCTCAATACAAGTTAGAATTCGAGGGTGTGGCATTCATTACAAGGCATCTTCAGAGAATGAAACGGAGTCGCCACAGTTTATTTGAAATAACAGCAGAGAACTAGCATACAACAAAATCCTGGCAAGTGCCTCCTGTATACTGACATCTATTATAAAATAAAATTATATAAAATAAATTTGACCAACCAAAATTCTCTCCTAGTTTACTCTCACAGCAAAATAAAAAGAACCTCATTCGGCTTCCGAGTCATCACTGTTGTCGTCCACGTACACCTCATCCTCGCTGTCCGACGTCTTTTCAGCTTCCTTTTTATTCCTCTCTTCTTCCAACTCCCTTTCGGCAGCTTGAGCCTTTGCTAATTCAAGTCTAGAACTGACTGAATCCCATGACACAAGTTTCTCTACGAAGAGTGATATGTAATCATGTCGTCGGTTCTGCAGGAAGAACAATCATGATTATGTTCAGAATTGTCTGTGCTGGATAGCCTGAATAGGTGATCATATTGAGGGAAAACTGATTTTCATTTGGACATTATAACAACAAACCTCACCTCAAAATCAATGTAGTAAGCATGCTGTTAAGAAAAACCAAATCCATAAGAGTAAAGTTAGTAATCAGTGATCAACATTTACTTTTCCAAACAATATTTCAGTCTGACTAATTTGATTTAATCAGAAATGAACATAGTAATTGCCAATTACCTCCCAAACGTCAATGGTAAGAAGGGGCTGCATGAAATGAAAAACAAATATCATTATACGAAAAGAAGTAATTCCTACTAGAATGTCACATTTATGATAGGCATGTTATAACAAGACTAAAGGATTTTGTCAATCATAAAACTCACGTAGTAGTTCCAAACAAGTGGGTTTACAGCATTGGGGCTCTTCACAATTACAAGCTTTTTGTCTAGCTCTGATGGCCTAGGATTTAATGCGTTCCCGACATCAAGTTTACCAGTTTTGTCTAGACCAGAAGAAAAGACAACCGATAATAATTATAACCGTATGTACTAATTCACCTACTAATATAACAGAAGAATTGGTTATATCACTCACATGCCAGCCAAATCCAGCCAGATCCAAATTGTGTAGTTGCAGCTGTCTTGAACTCTCCAATGAACTTATCGAATGAACCAAAATCTCGTTCGATTAGCTCTAGAAGCTCCCCGGATGGCTTTCCTCCTCCTCCTGGTTTTATCGATTCCCAGAAGAAGTCGTGGTTCCAAATCTGTAATAATAATGTTTTTTATCTTCTTTCTTTAAGAAGGCAATTGGGAAAGTTTAGGAATGACACTAATCAAAGAGAAATAAAGAATTCTATATGGTGTGCGCTCGTCTTTTTGTATCGACCGCCGAAGGTAGCAATCTGAAAGTAGTCAAATCTGTAAACTTTACTGTAATCAAACATTGCAATACAATATTAGAAATTAGAATACCTATGACATTCATAGCATCTTCTAACAACTAGCAAAAGAGTAAGAAGAAAAGTAATCAAAACCCCATTGAAAAATCAAGTCAAATCAACAAAAACATCAAATAAAACACCTGAAAAGTAGTGGCTCTTACAAAAAAGATTCAACCAATGTTCAAATAAAAAGTGCTCCTGCTAGAATACAATCCCCAAACCCAATCAAAGCATATCAACTCAAAACAATTCGAAAACATCGATTTTCTTCACGTACCTGTGCAGCATTGTTGAAAGGTGGAAGAATATCTCCCTTGTTGTATGTACGGACTATAACGTCTTCCAGCGGCAATCCGTCCAAATCTGTTCCCACAATTTGCTTATTTAGATTCTCCACATAACCCCTGTGGTGCTTCCCCCAATGGTACTCAAGGGTCTCTTGGCTCATATTGGGCTCCAAACCATTCTGCCACCACAAAGCACATATTACAACGTGTCGAAAAATAACGACCTCAGCAACGTTACTCAACACTAAGAAATAAGCAAAAAAAATCTATTCGGGTTAAACAAACGGCTATCATTGAGAACATTTAACAAACAGGTGGAAGGCAGTAACTTGATATCTTACCAGTGGATACGGGGGAGGCTTTAGCTCAAACTGGGCAGTGACTTTATTATGACCAGCCTTCCTTGTACAACATGGTGTCTGCTTTGCATATTATTATGACATTTAGTAAGTGTATAAGGGGACCAGACCAGACCAGACCAAACCAAACCAAACCAAGCCAAACCGAACAACGTTGTCAAAGTCTTTTACCTCTTTCTTTGGCCATTGCAAGCTACGAGCTGACCCCAAATTCAGTCCACAGGTTAGTGAATAAAGCTTAGTTGTTGTTGTTGTTGCTAGTGGTGCCACTGCCACCATTTCCAAACCTCCGAAATTATTCCGAGAGCTCAAAAGAGTATTTTACAACTAGAAATAGTAAAACAAACGTACCACAATACAACTAACGAAAACTAAAACTCCTGGGTTTAAGCCATTACCTTATACCCTAGCCCTGCTCCAGCCCAAACAACCCCCCAAACGACCCATTTGTATCTGTCGTTTCAAAAGCACAGTCTGTTTGCTACTATGCTCCTTTTCTTAATTTCATTTGTGGTTTTGTTAACGTTTGAGCCTGAATTTTATAGAATGTCTCGATCAATATTGCCCCCACACCATATCGACTTCTATAGAATGTCTCAGTACTGCCCCCGAGCTATTGAAAATTTAACTTTGCTCCCCAAACTATCAAAATCATCATTTCGTCTGGCAAATAAATAGGTATTGTTGTGAGGTATTAGTCTAAATTTTAGATTAACCCAAATACATGCTTTAGTCTTAATTAATTATATGCCTAACATAATTTGGATGAGGCCATAATCAAGATAATTGGACCATGAGTTGGCAAGCTCCTATCTACTTGGCAAGACCTCATTGGACAAGACTTGAAGCCTTAACACATCACTATCTCTTAGCCTACAAGGTGAAGCCATCAAATGCTATGAAGACACTTCATCAACTTGGACAACAAATAAAATTTTTCTACAAGAGATTGACACTTCTTCATTCTAGAAGCTTCTAATTGTAGCCTAAGATCTTGTACACTAAGTACTTACAAGCCAAGCTCTTATAGTTTAATTACTTGCAAAGCAAGTACTTGTTAACTAAGCTAGTTTAACCAATGAAAGCTAGACAGCTAATCCCTTGTAGCTTAAGTTTTATTGTAAGCTAAGCTAAGTTAGCTAATAGAGGTTTGACACCTCATTCCCCTTGTAAAACAAGGCAAAGCATGTTTTGCCTATAAATAGATATAAAACCTCTTCATTTAGGGGACAAGTGATTAAACTCTTAAGCTTTTAATACAAATTTTCTCATTTTTCTCTCTAGTTTTTTATTTGCTCTTTTTCTCTATTTCTTTGCTTGGTGTTCATACGAAGCTTAGAGCTTCTTCTTTTCTTTATTTCTCTTGTCTTGGTGTTCATCCGAAACCACTAGCCTCCTTTGTTTTCTTTTTAATCCGTTGTTGTATCATCATCACCACCATCATTGTCTTGTTATTGTTCCCCCACGTTCTCACCATCATCACCTCTCGGTTCCTCTCTCAATACCACGGCTGCAAGCACATATTTATAAGGATTTGATAAAATTCTCCTTGGATGTCATTGTTAGATGTGACAAATACATGAGCTTCCTTTAATCCTATATGTTAGGAGGATACTTAATGCATTTTATCGACCATCCCACCTGTTACTTGCTCATGGGACTTTGGGCAACTCAATACTTGGTTTTGATCAGAATCTGTAGGGGAGTTCAATAAGATCCCTGTTCTTCTTAGTCTATCCAATGATATTTTAATTTGGAACGAGCTAAGAATGGGTAATTCTCTATCAAAAGTGCTTATTAGGAGGCTAATAAATCACACTTTGGTGATGAAAATTTCTTATGGAAAAGCTTTTGGAATTCTAAGCTTCATAGTTGTTTAAATATTCTTCTTACGAATTGGTAAGAATGCCTTGACTACTTGTGAAAGATTATTTGCTATATTTGGATAGGCTAATTTTGGGTATTGCTTATGCTCAAGTGGCTCAGATACCATTGTGCATTTGTTTTTGTTCTGTCCCTTTGTCAAATTAATTTGATTTGGAAGCAAGTAGAGCAAAAGGATAGATTGGTTGTTTTTTAGAAAGATTATTTAACCTCACTCATATTAATCGATAGATGAATGTTAAAATACTCTCTCTTTGTTCTTCTCTTTTATACTTTTCAGTCTTACAGTCTGACACGTGGATTCCACCATCTAGTTCAATATTTTAATAATGCAATAATCTAAAGTGGAATCTACGTGTTAAGTAGTGAACTAGGAGAGTACAAAAGAGAATGTAAAAGAGAGTGCAACTAGTATTCCTCTAATCGATATTGTAAAGACTTGAGTGGGAATTCTCTCTTTTTCCGATAGTATTATGTGACAGAATCTAATTTGCAAGGAACTCCACCTTTTACTGGGGCTCTTGTTATAATCTTACAAGGGTATCACTACTCAATATTGGAAAGCACCTGAGAATGACCTCAATTGCTATGGAGTCAATTGTTACTCAGGTTATGGGGTAAAAATTACTATGTTCTTCATAATTCATTTATGGACAAATTGTATCTTTGCCCCTAAAACTATCGTCTGTATAGAGTTTTACCCCCTAAACTATTTCTCTTTGCAAAAATACCCCCTCGAACTATTAGATTATGGAAAAAACGCTCATTCCATTATCTTTCGTGATGAAATAGTGATGTATCTTCATATTTAGAGTATTGAAGAGGGTTTTGTAACACATTCTTTACAAATAGAAGACAATAATATGGACAGAAGGTAATAGAAGGGGCTAAGTTTTAGCCTTAATGAAGGCTGGGGACTAGTCTTTTGTAGAAGAAGACTACAGCCTGAGAGGGAAAATGAAAAAAAAAATCCGGCACCTAATCTAAGGGTTTATAGGTGAAGATATTAAATATGATAATAAAGGTTTCACTAGCCTTATTCTAGGGTGACATGCCATAATTTCGTCTAAGCTATAGATGAAAGGTAACAGAAGGGGAATTTTTTACACAATTGAACAGTTCAGAGGAAATTCTTGTAAAGAGAAATAGTTTAGGGGTAAAACTCTTCGTGGACGATAATTTAGGGGGTAAAGATGCAATTTGTCCTTCATTTTTTTAATTAGAAATTGTGATTATTTTATTTACTTTCATATGTGTGAGTTTCAATTACTGTAGGTAGAAAGTTTCTTGTTTTATAGTGCTTATTGAATGCTATACGGATGGTTATGAAATCTTTTTTCTTTTTTGAAGAAAAAAGTTAGCTAAAAGAATTCTATTCTACTTCTTTGCCATGAAATAATTATTAGTTTATTTTAGTAGAATGATATTTTCTTTTTTTTTTTTTAAACCAAAAAAAGAAACATGTAATTTTGAGATGGGCATTGGGAACCCATTCCCTACCTTTATTCTTGGCCCCGTTTAAACAAGGTTGAGTATAGGGTGGTGCATGTATGTCTCATCCTCTTGTTGGCATCCATATACTTATATGTTTTTGTTTTTTTTTCCTTTATAACTTTGTGTTTTTTTTTTTTTTTCAAAGCTATCTCTAAAAATAACTTCCAAATATATATTTTGTTTTGGAAGAATAATTTTCTATCATCTTTTTTTTTGAAGATTCCGCCATGGAAGAGTTGACCAAATCATCTGAATTTTGGCAACAATATCAGCCATATATTCATGTGTAAATATAAGAGTAATTATTTGATTCTCTTTCCTTATTCAGACATTGTGTAAACATTATAAATAGGCCCTGTACTGTTCTATTTGAAAAATATATAGAAATAATAGGCATAATTTGTTCTCTATTGTTATTATGGTATCAGAGCCGGAAATTTCCAGCGAAATTCAGTATAAAAAAAAAAAATCCCAGAAGACACTCCCAAACCACGAGCTCGCGATCACTCCACGCACCAAGACGAACACCCAGCTGCTGCACCGAACCAGTTGAGTCGTCTCTCCACTCTATCAAAAACAGAGCCTCGTCAAATCCGCCTGCAACCGTGACCATCGACCAGTTGCAACACGAATCGGCGACCACTTAAGCACCACTTCCAGCTAAAACTGAAGCACCCCGGACCACCACCACAGACCAAAACTGAAGCACCAGCCAAAACAGAGTCTACTTCAGCGTCTACATCTGATTCCTTGCCTGGGGCAGCACCAGTTGAACAAAACACCAGACCAAAACCTCTGCCCACCAACGCCTGATGCACCCTAGCTCTCTGCCGAACCCATCTCGTTCACAAGTGGCACCGTCCGTTCTAATCTCTCCGCCGAACCCATCTCGTTCACAAGTGGCACCGTCCGTTCTAAACTCTCCGCCGAGCAGGGCCGAGATCTAGTTAGGAGGAGTATTGTTCGTTTCTCCTCGACACACATTAGCACTCTAGCACCAGCGTCTGCAACGCCGAGAAAATCGCCCGCGCCTCGCACCAGCACCTGCGACCATGCCGTTGAACACCCGAACTGGCGAGCCCCAAAACTGAACCCCTCGTGCCTGAGCCTACAGCATATTTGATTAATCGAGTGCCCTCCAGCACTATCAAGTTTCAAATACCTTTTCAGGCACTTACTGAAGCAGTGCTAGCCCCAACCGTCCCAAACTTACCACCACATGTGTTTGGATGTGTTGCATTTGTACACCTCCATAAATATGAACGTGATAAGTTATCTCCTCAAGCATTGCGATATATTTTTTTAGGGTATGCTTCTCATCAAAAAGGGTACCGGTGCTACCATCCTCCAACCCAACGTATGTTTATCACTTTGGACGTTGTCTTCCATGAAGATACCATGTATTTCTCCTCTATGCCTGAATTTTAGGGAGAGAATTATTATAATAAAATTTAGCGCTTAGATTATGATCTCCCTGAGTATAGCAAGCAGAATGTGGGAAAATTGGATATAAGTTGTAAAAACTTGAATTCTAGTTATACATAGAATGCACAGAAAGTTGGTGAATTGGATCCCAATGGTATTTTTTCGGATCAAAGTGGAAATGAATATCAATTCATAAAAGAGATAGCTCCAACTCTGCCTGAGTTTGAAAATAGCATTAATATACCAGATCCGTCAACAGAAAAAAGAGCTCCAACTCTACCTGACAATACAACAAACTAATCGTTTGCTGAGGATGTTCATGAGCCATCCAGAAAATAACTACCTTATCGTCATACTAGAGGTGTACCTAAACCCACATATGAGTCTGATCTATCTTGTAAAGTTAGATACCCAATAAATAATTATGTGTCTAACCATCGCTTTCAAAATCAAACATGTCATTTGTCAATCAATTATCTACTGTATCTATTCCTAACAGTATGCAGGAAGCCCTAATTGACCCAAAATGGAAGGCAGCTATGAATGAGGAAACGAAATCCTTACAAAAAAATGAAACTTGGGAGCTTGTTGACAGACCGCCAGGAAAGAAACCAGTTGGATGCCGGTGGATTTACAAAGTAAAATTCAAGGCTGATGGAATGGAACAATCGAACGATACAAAGCTAGACTAGTGGTAAAAAGATATACTCAGATATATAGGATTGATTACAATGAGACTTTTGCACCTGTAGCCAAAATTAATACAGTGTGAGTCTTGTTGTCTCTAGCTGCCAACTTGGACTGACCCTTACAATAATTTGATGTGAAAAATACCTTTTTACACGGAGAATTGTCTGAAGAAGTCTACATGGAACTGTCACAAGGCTGCAAGATAGAAGAGAAACAAGGGCAGAATGTATGTAAGTTGCGAAAATCACTGTATGGGTTAAAACAATCCCCAAGAGTGTGGTTTGGAAGATTCACATGTGCCATGAAAGCAGTTGGTTACACACAGAGCAACTCCGACCATACTTTATTCCTGAAGAAATAACAAGGAAAGGTTACCGCACTCATTGTTTATGTAGATGATATGATTGTCACTGGAAATGATCCAGAAGAAAGAAAGACCTTACAA
>JXTC01000318.1:271862-351836 GCA_002914845.1 Trema orientale | reverse complement strand
ATATCCAACTCATATTAAAAATATAGTTTATAAAGAAATTTTACATAATATTATGTAAGTATAAAATTACATTATTAATTGAGCATTATAAAAATATCATATTAATATAGATTTATATTTACATTTGTTAATATTTTATATACAATTTTCATGTTACTAAAATTTTTTTCCTTTTGCAGCTAAAACAAAAACGGCAATACCTATATGATCTCTCAAGCCAAATGAAATTTATGGAGCGATCGAAGCTCGCATCATCAGACTCTGGCATAATATTGATTACACAACTAGACGTCTAATAAGTCTTGATTGTATTTTAGTTGATCACGAGGTAAAGATAATAGTATTAAATTACGTCATATCGTACTACATTATATTATAATTTACTATAATTAATACGTATACTTTTTATTATTTAGCACTATATAATACTATGTAATAATCAAATATTTTTTTTCTAAAACACAGCACGAAGCAATCTATGGAATAATAAAAGCTCGAAATGCAGATCATATTTCGCAATAAATAACTAAAGGACAAGTATATCGAATCAGCAATTTTAATGTCGCACGAAATAAACCGAGATACAAAATTGTTCCCCATACTGCGATGCTTCAGTTTGCCAGAGAAACATCCTTCGCTCCAATAACAGTCTTGACAACAAACATTCTGATGCATAAATTCTATTTCGTAGATTTTAATCAACTACCTACAAGAATAGATATCCATGACATCTTATCAGGTATTATTATTTACAATATTATTTCCTCATTAACACGTACTAACAATTATTTAAATTTTCTTATATTAATTCTTCTTTTCCTTTTTCTTTTTCTTATAATAGATGTTATAGGAATGTTAATAGAAATACAAGACTTAAAAGACACAGAGATCAAGGGAAAAATGACATCAAGACGAACGTTGATAATACAAAACATCAGGTAGGTAATTCATTTATTATTGACATTCACATATTAAAAGAAATGATAATTTTGTATTTTGACCATACTTTAATACTGTTTTGTCTGAACTATAGGAGTAAAAAATTACAAATCACTTTGTGGGATTGAAACAGCAAAAAAATTTAATACAGATATTATAAATATTATGGAGGAACCAGTCATAACCATTTTTACATTTATGACAGTAAAGCAATATCTAGGTAACCAATAACTATATTTTACCTTTATACATAAAATTACTCATTTCTTTAAAATTATATATTAACTAAAATAAACTTTTGTATCGAATAGAAAATATATATATTACAAGTACAGGCATAACAATATATTATATGAACATAGACATACCAGAAGCTAATGCATTAAAAACAAGGTCGTAATTATCTTTTATACTTCTTTGAATTCAAAAAAAAAAAAACTTATTGTATTTAAATAAATATTGATCATTTTTTTATTAATTTATTACTCAGGTTTCAATACACAACACAACATATTGAATTCATTCCAGCTCCTATTCCAAGAGAAAGACAACCACCAGAACAGCAAAAATTGTAGAACAGAAAAACAATTACAGAACTAAACGAACTGGATCAACTAACTCAACAGGTTAACATAAATACAATAATATTAATAAAAATATCATTCTACATTAAAACCTAAACTAATATCAAATGTTTTTTAACCTTCAGGGAATCAAATTTATAGTGAAAGCGACAATATTTAAATTTGAAATACATTAAGATTGGTACTACAATTCTTGCCACCAATGTTCAAGACAAGTTCGTGAAGCATGAAATGGGTAGTGGTATGACACACATGGTCATCTAACATCAATCCTAACTCCATGGTAGAACATATAATTATATAATTTATATTAATATTTCTTTAATTAGTCCACTTATAAAAAAAATAGTTTATAATACTAAACATTAATTAAAATATTTATACCTAATTTTTATGCTAAATTGTTCTTTCATATTATTGTTTCAACAGGTATAAATTAAATACCAAAATTTAAGATGAAACGGAATTCACCCTCATCACAATATTCAGGAAAGTAGCTCAAATTGTGATAAAAAAAACTATGCTCGATATTAATAATAGAGGAAGGTTATACTGATCGAACAATATTATCACTAATAATCGAGCAACTATGCAGACAATCAAAAATATTTCAAGTTTATTTCAGAACGAGAGGAGCTTTAATTGGCACAATCGTGTCAAAGATATTTGATGACAATGAATTCACTATATTGTCACTTCCAGCACCGCCAACCATTGCCGAAACAGAAGTAATACCCGTCATACCGCTTGATCCAAAAACACCTAATCCAAATAAATTACAGAAAAGTAAAATTCTACTATCAATTTACACTTAATCTTAGAAATATAATATATTATCCATCATTTAAATAATATATATATATTTGTATTTCAGGTCAGAAACAACATCAACAGAAGTACTAAAGAAGTGAAAATTCATCAGGTAATTAATTTACTTATATAAAAAAAGAAATACCTCATATCTTAACAGCAAAAACTTATTATTTTCCTTAAAAAAAATTTAATCTAATGCTTTTTTTTTTCCCTAATTGTAGTGAAGAGGAGCAACAAAAGAAAACAAAACAAAAACTGTGAATTTAATTATTAATCTATTTCAATATAAAAATATTTTGTAATATTTTGAACAACATCTTATTATATCTTAGATAAATATCATTATATTGTAAAAAATTATTAATGATTATAACTAATATAACAATTATCTTATTACTAACTTATTATATTATGTATATATTTCGCGGCAAATACGTAGGTTAAAAAACTTGTGCCAATTAAAGCAGCGTATGTCTAACCTAATGTAGCCTTCTCTATTTTGTTTCTGTCCCAAAAATTATTCTCTTCTTCCACTTTTTCCATAAAAAATATTTCTCCTTTAATTAGAAACTTCATTTTAATTCAAATTAAATTTCTATTCACAAAATATACTTTACAAGAAATATCTATTTTCCACAGTAAATTATTACATGAATGGAAAAATAATCAAATGTTCATAAGTGATCTATTTATTGAAGTATAGTCACAAATGTGAATGTAATAACTATAACTAAAAATCTTTTACTCTGAGGAGTTTCCATAATGAATAATCTTGTCATTTTCAATCAATTTTCTCAAGTTTAGCTTACATGAGAAAGTCGGATTTAGAGGTGGTTAAATTATGAGGCTTTCTATTATAAAACCTCAATTCAAGTGGCTATCACAAATTTCTAAAAGCACATATATATTTTACGAAATACATACATTGCCATTTTTATGATATTCTCCTCTATTATTTAGTTGTGTATTTCGACAGCCCCAACAAATAAAAACTCCGATCTTTTTCTGTTCTATTTTTTCCTCCAAACCAATAATTGCTAGAGAAACGTTGCATATGACCTGCCCAGGCTCAGTTCCATCTAAAATTTGATACCTACTAACAAATTGGTGTAAATTGCCACAGTTTAATTTTTTAATTTGGAAACCTGATTGCCAATTTTTTTTTTTTTTTTATTGTTTCATAGCCAATATTGTCAAATTCAATACAGGGTGAATTCAATATTACAAAGATGTAATACAGTTCTTTTAATTCTGAGTACTATGCTTCGTTTTCATTTGAGGTATTTTCATTATCTTTACAAAATCTTTTAATGGATGGGCTCTCTTGTTGAAACTTCACGAGATTTCAAACTCTTCAGCAGGCCACAAAACATATGCGTTCTTAAATTCTGCTCTTTATTTTCTGTTCTTTTCTTTTCTTTTTAGGGGCTGTGTTACGTTCTGTAAAAAAATTTATTACTAGCTATCATCTCTCGGAGAGCCATTTACATAATAATAGCTGTTTCAATAAGAGTTTCGACAATAATAATAATAATAATTACTACCATTCGAACCCTAAGCATAATAGTTCGAATTACATAAAGGATAATTACAAAAGAATATCATCAAATATAACATTTACACCATTTAAATCCTATTTTTTAATTTGTGTAAAATTATATCTTCCACTTTCTAAATATTTGTACATTCTATTCAGACTTTGACCAATTTATACTATTAAAAAACAAAATTGCCCCTCATTAACCACGCAATACTAACTTTGGGATATCTGACCCCTATTGCCAAACATTGGAAATAGTTGAAGACAATTTTTTTTTTTTTTGAAAAAAGAAAATCAAAGTAAATCAAACGAAATTAAGAAAAAACAGGAAAAAAAAAAAAAACCTCATTTTTTATTCTAATCTCTGTTCCGTAGCTTCTTCTCTTCTCCTCTCCTCTTTCTGTCTCTAACCCTAACAGTAGCTTTTGCCTCATTCATTCATCTCTAACCCTTCTCTTTTGTAGCAAACTCAATCAAGCTTACAGAACAAAAACAAAAAGAAACAAGCTCACTCCCACTCCCAAATCAAACCCACTCACGCTCACTCCCCTCCTCATTCTGCGCCATTCCCACTCCCCTTCCTTGGCCACCTCTGTTGCCAGGTCCTACTCCCCCTCCCACTGCTACTCTTCAAATTCACCTGAATTTCAAAATATTTTCCCGAGCATTGTAAACTCTGAGATGGGATTATTCCCAAATTCCCATTTTTAAAACTAGTGCAAGAAAAAGATAAGAGAGACGATGAATTTTGCAGATCCATCCGTGGCGTTACTTGCAGCCAGCGGTGGTGACACTGTCAAACTCTTCGATGTGTCCGGCAAGCCAGGCGATCCTTGTACATTGAGCTATACTCCATCTCCGGGTACCCAAGTCAATTCCGTCAAGTGGAACCACACCAGTCAGTCCCTAATACCCTCTCCCCGCGCCTTTTTTTTTCTTTTTTTTTTTAATAATTTTAATTGCGCGGTTTGATTGAATTTCATATTTTATATGTGGTTATGTGGGATGGGTTAATTGTAGAAAACTATTATGTTTGTGGGAGAATTTTGTTGCCTGAACTTTTTCCCTGCATATTCTTAGCAACATATAGAGTCTTTTTGTAGTGATGGAAGTGCGGTGTGATTCCTGCAGATTTGGTGGTGGCCAGTGCTGGCGATGATAAGAAGATCTCGTTATGGCGGAAGAATGGACAGAGCATGGGGACGATTCCGGTTGCTGGGACTGACAGTGGAGATAACATTGAGGTCAGTCAGTGGTTGAACAATGCAGGATGTAATTATTGTGGTTGGTTGGCATCTAAATCTTGCCGTTGCGCTTGATCTGTATTCAGCATTTAGGGTGTTTGTGTTCAAATGAGTGCATAAATTGTTGAATGTGGGCAAAATTTAAGACATATGGAGCATTGTTTCTTCCGGTAGTTGTGCTTAGCAGTCAATAAGACCAAGATTGTGTAATTTACATAGAACATCGCAACTTGCACGGAACTTTGAATAAACGACATAACTACGAGGTTACACATTAAAGTTTAATTGCTGAATTGATCTTTGATAATTTTCTTAACTGTACATCTGTACACCCAAATTGCTATTATTGGTTTAGTTCATCCATTTCTGTTCTCTTTTTTTCCAGGAGTCTATACTGGCTATCAGCTTTAGCAACAAGGTTTCTAGATACATCTGTACTGGTGGAAGTGGCCAGGTTGTGAGAATATGGGATTTGCAAAGGAAGCGTTGTATTAAATGGTTGAGGGGTCACACCAATACAATTACAGGTGCTATGTACAATTGCAAGGATGAACACTTGGCTTCCATCAGTCTTAGTGGTGATCTTATACTTCACAACCTCGCATCTGGGGCACGGACTGCTGAACTCAAGGATCCAAATGAGCAGGTTATCATAATGTTTCATGTTGTCTTTCAAATGGCCAAGTTTGTGAGTCTGTATTTTGCTAGTAAATTGTCTGTCTGCTGGATTTTAAGACCAGGTATTGAGAGTTCTTGATTATTCCCGGATTAGTAGGCACCTTCTAGCGACTGCAGGTGACGATGGGACTGTACATTTGTGGGATACAACTGGTCGCAGCCCAAAGGTCTGCATCATGTTCCCTTCTCTGTCAATCTTCAAGAGATATGCAAAATGCAAAATTAATCCATGAATGATTTTTATATATTTGGAAAATAATATCTTCCTAAGTTGTAGAATGCTCAGGCCATTTTTACTTTTTCTGAACTGATCGGACATTTGTGCTGAAAATTTTCTTCTTGCTTCCTGCATTTGAATTTCCCTTTCCATTAAAGGTTTTTTTAAGCCAATTTGAAATTAAGGTTTATACTTTATATTTGGAATAGATGTTATGTTATTCATAAGCATATTTCTTATGCCCCCTTAGCCCGGTAGTTAATATTTCTAAATTTGTCTTTTAAATTAAACAGTGCATTTGACTATGTCTCTATCTCTCTAAATTTCACCAGGTTTCTTGGTTGAAGCAGCATTCTGCACCAACTGCTGGTATCAGCTTTTCACCTTCCAGTGACAAGGTCTCTTTTCATACTTATACTCAAGCGTTGCAAAGGTGTATAGTGATTCACGTTGACATTTATTTCGATGGCACTTATTGCATTGATAATGCAACTTACTTTTCAATTTTATTCTTTGGAGTTACGAAGCTGCCTTACTGTCTGAATTTTGTGCAAAAACAGTTAAGCATTCTGCTATTTTATTCTCCTTGACAGATAATTGCTAGCATTGGTCTGGATAAAAAGTTGTACACTTATGACTCGGGATCTAGAAGACCTTCGTCTTGCATTTCTTATGAAGCACCTTTCTCTTCATTGGCATTTAGAGATGATGGCTGGGTACTAGCAGCTGGAACAAGCACTGGTCGAGTAGTGTTCTATGATGTTCGTGGAAAACCGGAGCCATTTACCGTTCTTAGGGCATATAGCAGTTCAGAGGTAGCTTCCTTTTTTTCTTTTTCCTATTGCCATACTGTATGTCTGATATTATATAAGTTCGATCTCATATCACTTTTCAGAGCATGCTTTAAAAGTTAATTGTGTATATGTATGCCAATATAAAATAAATTCTGAAAAGGTGGGATACATCTCTCTGATACTCTTTTTCTAAGACTAAGTATCTGCAAGAACTGATTGTAATTAAATCTAAATTTATGAAGGTCCCGTGGCTTTTTCCTCCAGTGAGAGATTTGTCAATTTTGGGCAAGACAAGATGGGAAGTTTAACATTACTAAGATTCTCTAAGTTTCTTTTAAGTCGAGTGTATTTTCTAAATTTTCCAACAGTTACGTGTATGTTTCCTTGGGGTCTCTAATTTTCCAATTTGTTTTAGTTTTGGTACCTTGCCTTTTATTTTTCCCCTTCTTTTTCTTTTTCCTTAGGAGAAAAGAAAACTAATCACTTGTATATTTTCAGGCTGTTACAAGCTTATGCTGGCAAAGGTCGAAACCTGTTCTTGTAAATGAAAGTAGCTGCACCGCAGAGACTGCCCTTTTGGGAGATGCTGTTGAAGATTCAATTCTTATGCCTGATCCACTTCCTTCTGTAACTTCATCAAGCCTCTCTCTATCTACGGCAGTTCCGAGTTCTCGGAATCCTGGCCGTTCAGGTCCCTCTCTTGAAACGTCTTCAGTTGCAGCAACCAGCAGCGGATTTACATCAAGCATGCTACATGCATCTTCTGCAGAGGAAACACCACATAGGACCCACTTGTGGCCGGGTGGACCATTGAGTAGGTTACATGCTCCTCGTTCTAGTTATAACTTCAAGGATGAAATGGAGGTGTTCTCTCCTCTTGTGGATGTTCAGCCCATCACACCCACTCTTGACAAGTTCTGGGATGATCCTGACAGATCAAAAAAGGAGCATTTGCAGTTAGACAAGAAGCCATCTTCACTTTTGTTTCCTCCATCTACTAGGAGGTTTCCTTTTTCAAAGGATGGTGGCATTGATCATCCAATATTTGATTGGAAACCTAGCTCAACTTCTGAACAGGTCTTAATCTCCCTCTCGCCGTAATTTTCCTAGGTGACCACATATATGATATACTACTGACATTATCTTTTGAATATCTATGAGCACAAGTCTCTAGTCTTGGATTCTCTTTCTTTTGACCTTATGGTGTTTATATTCAGCAGTAAATTGGTAAGAGTTATCATTTTATAAAAATATTCTTCTCCTTGGAGCATTTATACATCAATATCATAAAATTACTTCCACTCCAAAGTGCCCTGAATGTCATCAATATCAAAAGTTACGTGAACAACTTTTGTTACTTAATTTGCTTCTCTCAGTTGCTGTCAATGAATGATTAAAGTACGTCTGGGGTATTATTTCTGGTCCATTCTTATTCTCAGTTAGTTAACCAATAAAATTATAGGTTAACTATACCATCTAGGCTGCCTGCAGAATGTAGTTACTCCTCTTATGCTTAAATTTAACTGTCCAATTTTGTTCTTTAGTTCTTTCCAGGTTTATGTGTTAAGTGTACAGTTTTTATGCGGACGTTTTACTTCCTCCAACTGTTTTATGTAAATCATATGTTCTGAAATGAGTATTCCGCATTGTTGCAATGGGCAGGATGATGCCAAATCTTCACTTGGACTGTTGGGCTCAACCCCCTCTCCATCTTCTAAAAGTGAAGACTCCTCCATCACACCTCCAGAAGCTTGGGGTGGTGAGAGACTATCTGATAAATACACCCACCTACGCACTTTGCCATCTCGTTTGGGAATGTTTGCTTCTGGTAGTCAGACAGCAGGGTCAATTTTGTCTGGATTACCCGACCTGTCCTCAACAACAAGTCAAACAAGTAATAGCTCCTCAACAAATGCAAACTTCGTTTATGCAAATCTGCGAAATAAAGATGTGTCTTTAAATCAAGAGAGTTCCATAGCCCTTCCAGAACACTTGTCGTCTAGTTCAATGCCTCTGTCCCTCAGTACCAAAGGCATTGTAGGACATGCTAACCTTGATCCATCAGTTCCTCGGAGATACTCTACATATGCAGAGAGAATAAGTACTACGTCTTCCTTCAGTGAAACATCACTCTCTACAGGTTCACCAAAAATAAAGAAAACAGGAGCTGAAAGAGAAGAACTTTTCAGCAGCTTATTATCAAAGTCAGACACATCAGCTGCCATGGAACTGGGAATTCTTCCTGCGATAAATGTAAGAATGTAGATGCTCTAGATTACTATTGCCTAGAATTGCATCTAAAGGTTATGTCTTATTTCTGTTTTTCGCTCTTTTTTGAAGTTATGAGCATTAAAGTTCCTGTTACATGCAGATCTTGGTTGATGTGACAACTAAGCAAATATGTCTTATGTTCTCTCTGTTATGCTCTATTTAGAATATATTGGTTAATTATTACGTTGACAGGGGGGAGCATTACAACCACAGAAGACCTCTCAGCAGGATGCACAACAAGGAACTTCTTTTACGCTTCAGCTTTTTCAACGTACTCTAGAAGAAACTCTTGATTCTGTTCAGAAATCAATGCATGAAGATATAAGGAACCTTCATATTGAAATTTTAAGACAATTTCATATGCAAGAGGTATGTTTCTCGAATTTCTTCTATTCCTTTCCCTTTGTTCTCTTCCTGACATTATTCGTGGAATCATTACCTAGATGGAAATGTCAAACGTGATGAATGCCATTCTGGAAAACCAAGCTGAGCTTTTGAAAGAAGTAAAGTCTCTCAGGAAAGAAAACCAACAACTCAGGCAATTGCTTTGATCATTGTTGAGAGTTATCAGTCTCACATTCATTCCCATGAAAGGATTTGAGCTCTTTCTGTTCTTTCATTTTATATTTTCTCTTCGTTGCAATTTGTTTGGAGTTAACTGGAATTGCTTATCTTGGCAATTAGTATTGAAGCAACTGGCGGAAAAAAAGAGAAGGGAGAAATTGCATGTTCTATTTGAGGTGAACTAATCAAACGTGTACAGAAATCTTTCAGCTAATCATTGAAGCTTTGAGTTGAGTGATTAATATTTAAAATTCAAAGTTCTGTCGATGATGTTATAATATGTAAACTTTGTATGTTTGTTTGTATAGCGAGTTAGAGTTTAAGATGAGCTCTATTACGAACTTTGTATGCCTTTGAGTTTGCTGGTGAGGTTAGTTTCGTCTCTTAGTAGTTCGTTGATTTTTATTGTTACATAATTTTGCTCACTCTTTTTTTCGGAGAAATCGATTCCTTAATGAGTCATGCCCTCATGAGTGTAATTCATCGTAAAACGTCTAGTAGCATTTAGTGTTCAACTTTTTATATCCAAATGTCTTTGGTACTGAGGGACAGAGGCATAATATTGAACAGGATTCGGTACTCTAGCCTAAACAACCAAAGATGGGAGGTTGAAAAAATGCTTAAATAAAATCTTTTATGGAGTTTCTGCCGCATTTCTTAAAATTCGCACGACGTTTGGATATCACGCAGTATAATATTGAGTAACAACTCAAGGATTGGATACTCTAGCCTAAACAAACAAGGATAGGATGTTGAAAATAAAATAAAAGAATAACAAATAAAATAAAACCCTTTATGAAGTATCTGCTGCATTTTCTTAAGATTCACACGACATTTGGATAGGGGCCTATATTTGCTTGAGAAAATCAGTAACCGTAAAAGTTTGCATAGATCTTTTATGCCCGCAAGTGCCCTGGGAACATAATGGATAAGACTCTTTCTCAATCAAGTCGCCAGGAGAGGAGAGGGGTTAGGGCACAAAGACGAGCCTGAGGATAATGCTGACAACTATCCGCAGAGCGACCTACGGACGGCCAGAGAAGATGGCAACATGATGGCCAAGTCAAAAAGAGGTGCAAGCACCATCCGTGATGGTAAGAACTCGGAGTAAGGAAAGAGGAAGAGAGTTAGAAATCGATGAATTGGAGAAGAAAACGAAGACTTTTCCAAAAAAAAAAAAAGCTAAAAAATTGTAATATATAGAATTTTTAGGATTTGTGGCACTAGAGATCCTAAATTCTATAAGGAGTGACCATTCGAATTTAAATAAAGTTAAACAAATATCCTTGAATTGACCAATATGCTAAATTTTTTTCTACGTCTTTTAAAAAGAAAAATGAAAAGCATGTGATGATCGTTACAAAGGAATTAGGGAAAAATTAGGCATCATTTGAGATTTAATTGAATTTTCTAGGATTTGATAGGAGAGAAAATCAAAAGGCTTGAATTTTCTAGACGAAATTGGTCGAATTGGTTGTAATGTCAGAAACAGAAAGGTGGCATCTGCTAATTACCAGTATGGACAGACTCCAACACAGGTCTTAAGATTATTAGGTTCTTTTCTCTTTTGTTTGCAGCTGAAAGGGAAAATCTGTTGGCAACTTCATGTTGCAACATAACTAGTCTACTAGTCATGTTACAACATGCGACTAAATATTTGATCGGATTAAGTTTTTCAGTATTTGCCTATCATATGCTTTTAGGTCACGGCTTGTGTGATTGTCTATCATAAATATCTGATCATATTAAGTTATGGACAGATTCAATTGTGTAGGAATGGGTGAGTGACTCTTACCAAAATTGATTCTGAGTATCTGTCTATATTTCATTAAGGAAAATCCTTTAAATGAATATTTTATATGAATATCTTTTATAGAAGTTTCCTTAACTCATTTGTGCTGATTCTTATTGTTTAAAATTACTCTAATTCGTATCATACGCTATCAAATGTTTTGACTAACTGACTGTTTTGTTTCAGGAAAGAAATCTGAAAGTTTCCTTTTCTGTTCCAACATGACTGGGTTGACAGATCATATTGCAACACGTGGATAGAATCAGCAATTAATTTCCAGATCAGTTTTCTAAGTTTGGTAACGAACTTGACTGATCTTGCAAGTCTTCTAATCAACATTAACTGCTCTTAAATATTGTTTTGCATAACCCTAACGTGAAGGCTTGCTCTTTTACTTTATTTAAAGGCCACTCAAGAGTAGCTTTAGGTAGAGAGATCATTTATTATATTTCTGCTATTGAGTGTAAAAGAAAGAATTTTCTTATAACCATTTTCTTAGACTTAGGAGTAGTCTTAGTTGTGTGATAAAGTATTTCGGGAGAGGTGTTGTATATCTTCGAGAGAAGATCAATTCATAGCTGTGAAGGGAGTTCAAGAGTGAAAGATCAAACAAGGTCAAGGGGAGCTTGATTGTGAGTGTTCATCGGAAGGATGAACACAAAATCTTCGAGAGAAGATCGACTTCGTAGCTGTGAAGGGAGTTCAAGAGTGAAAGATCAAACAAGGTCAAGGGGAGCTTGATTGTGAGTGTTCATCGGAAGGATGAACACAAAATCTTCGGGAGAAGATCGACTTCAAGTACCTGAAGGGATTTCAGAAGAACGAAGTCAACCTAAGATGAGTGGTGCTTGTTAGACACGTTGGCGAAGGAATACATCCACATTGCAACAATGAAAAGAGGGAGTCTTTTTATTATGTAAGTCAAATTAGTAATTGTATTTATTCAAAATTTATTAATAGTGTTTATTCTCTGGATGTGGCCCCTTGGACGTAGGTTATCAGGAGATAACTAAACCAAGTAAAAATATTTTGTGTTATTTTTACTATTTCGCACTACCACCTCACGTAATTAATTGAAAAATTAATTATATTCGGTAATTCCTGGTTAACAGACCTAACATTTGGTATTAGAGCGGGACACTAATATTTTTAGTGAAGATCTTGTAGAATATTTGATCTGTTTTCAGGTATGACGTTCGTGACAGAAAGTGCTTCTATATCTCGCCTCTCATTACTTGATGGTTCAAACAAATTTTTGAAGAAATTTGGCAAGCAACCAAAATCAACAATGAAGTCTTCAAATTCTTTTAATGGTAATAATTCCTTCAGGTCTAATATTAATAAGAAAACTAAAGAAATTCAATGCAGAATTGTAAGGGATATGGCCACGTACAAACCGAGTGTGCCAATACCTTGAAAAAAAGGTCAAAGGCTATTATCTCCCTCTGGAATGATGAAAAATCTGATGGTAGTCAAGAGAAGGATGATGATCATGTAAGTAATCATGTAGCCTTTGGTGTTTCTTTGGTTTCAGATGACGTTTATTCTTTGCAGAAATCTGCAGGTCATGTTGCAACACATACTACATCTAGCAGTCATGTTACAACATTAGTGACAGAAAAGAATAATGAAGATGATTCTGACAGCGATGAATCTGAACTGGATGACGAATCAATCCGAGAGTCATATAAGAATATGTATTCTCAATGGATTAGAGTGGTAAATCAGAATCGTTCTCTTGAAGGAAGAATTTTTGTACTTTGAATTCAAAAAGAACTCGGAGATCGAAGTGCAAAAATTGGAGACCTTGTTGGCTGAAAAGGAAGCAAAATTGAAAGAGATCTCAGCTAATCTTGAAAGAACTCAAAAGTCCATATAGATGTTGAATTCTAAAACTAACAAACTTGATCATACTTTATCCGCTGGTGAATCCAGTTCTGATCATAGAGGACTTGGATTTAAAAGTGAGCATTCTAATTCAAAGACCGTTTTTGTCAAAAGTACTTTTTCTAATCCTAATGCAGAAAATTGTACTTATGTTGCAACACAGAACTCTCACGTTGCAATACGCAATAAACCAACAGTTTCAAATTCGACAGGTAAGTATGGTAAATTTGTTCCTACTTGTCACTTCTGTGGTGCTAAAGGTCATATCAGACCTCGGTGTTTTACCATAGTAACTTTTTTGAAAAATAAATATTTTTCACATGTGAGTCCTGTCCAAAGAAAAACACCTAGAAAAAAGATTGATCTTTCAAATAAAACAAGGAAAGTCTAGATAAAGAAATCAGATTTGAATTGCTTTGCTTCTTTAACTTGTTTTAGAACATATGCTACTAATGATACTAGGTGTTCTAAGCACATGATAGGTGACAGAACCAAACTGATAGATTACAAGAAGAATGAGATAAACAGCTTTGCTGATGAAGCTGTAGGAGATTATAGTTCAAAAATGCATGTTACATCACAGTCATGTTACAATGTTAAATATTGATGTTGCAACATCAACTGAACAGAAAGAGAATGCATCTGATGAACCTGTAGCTGCAATCAATGATCCAATCTGCTAGACAATCCCCATCCAAAGTGAAGAAAAATCATCCGTCTAACCCGATAACAGGTAGTATTGATGATTTCATGGTTATAAGGAAAAAGTACACGAACTTGAACAAATATGTGCACTTTTCTTCTTTGATTGAGCCTAAAATAAAATCATTATTTTTGAAAATATTGAAACAGAGATACAACTTGCAGATATTTCCACAAAATCTTTTGACTTTGCTCATTTTTTATTCCTTAAGGAAAACCTTAGGGATATGTTCCAAGTAATTTGTTACTTTTAGTTTTATGCTAAATTTTGCCTTTTGAAGTTAGGATACTTTTGTCTGGAAAGCTAAAAAGAAATTTGGAAAAAGATGAATTTTTGTCAGTTATGAATTAATTTTCAAATGTACAGTTCTTGTTGTTCTTACCTTTTAAAATCTTTGAATATTTAAGGAGAAATTGAAATTCTTAGATTGAATTTTGACTGACTAACTTTTGGTTGTTTGATCTTGGCAAAGAATTTATATGTAAACAGGCTCCACAGTCAGAAAAAGCTACCTACACTGATGTGTGAAAGTCATCCATGAGTAATCCGATGTTATGCATCACAAATACAATAGAGGACGATTTACCATGTGAAAAGGGCTACCTCAGTGATAGAGTGAAAGTTATTGACTGTGGGTACTTCATTTTTGTTCTGTTATAAAAAAAATAAAAAAATGCAGTAGCAATAAATAAAGATGTACTACTCAAGATATCACAGCATACACAAAAGCCTGTATAAATGTGAATTTTCATTGAGATCAGCAAAATAAGGTACGTCAGTTATTTTTTAATTTTTGATGATTAATTTGATCTAAAATTTTCTAGAAATTTTAGAGGATAAAAATGGTAAGGTCTGTCTATTTTAAAATTATTTTATAATTAATATAAATTTATCAATTTCCATTTTTCATTCTAGCTTTCCATATAAAAAGTTCTGACTTTATGGCAAAATAAGGCATATTATAACATGGGAATAAATGATTTTTTTTTAAAAAATGGTTAATGTGAAGTTTGTTTGTTAATATCATATGTTGAAACATGTACTAAAAGATGGTTATTTGATTTTCTAAAATTGTTTTGCTCTAATTTATTTTCTTTTTCAATTTCGGGTAACTAAAGGGTTGTGTGTGCATAGTTCTTTTATTATAGTTCTAACCCTAATTTATTTCTCAATTTGGTCTCACCCATTTTCTCTGTGACAAAAATTATTTATTTTTTTTCTCCTGCTTTTTTTGATGCTCTCTCTAGTTTTGCAGAAGTTATTACTTGTGATGAATCCTCCAAATTAATGGAAGACATATTTCTTTCCTTCCTTTATGATGCCCATGTCATTTAGTGAGGGAGAGTTTTTCTAAGGAGGAGTCATGAAAGAGAAAAGAGAAGGATCATAATGATATTGATTTCATTAAGTATAAGAATGGGTAAGCGACTCTTACCAAAATTAATTCTGAGTATCTGTTTATATTTTATTTTTATTAAGGAAAATCCTTTAAATGAATATTTTATGTGATTATCTTTTATGGAAGATTCTTTAACTAATTTGTGCTGATTCTTATTATTTAAAGTTACTCTAACTCATGCCATAAGCTATCAAAAGGTCTGAGTAACTGATTGTTTTGTTTCAGAAAAAAAATCTGGAAGTTTCCTTTTTGGTTCCAACATGAATGGGTTGACAGATCATGTTGCAACTCGTGGACAGAATCAACAATTCGTTTTCATATCAGTTTTCTAAGTTTGGTAACGAATTTGGCTGATCTTGTAAGTCTTCTAATCAACATTAAATTCTCTTAAATGTTATTTTGTATAATCCTAAAGTGAAAGCTTGCTCTCTTACTATATTTAAAGGTCACTTAAAAGTAGCTTTCGGTAGAGAGACCACTTATTGTATTTTGGCTATTGAGTGTAAAAGAAAGAATTTTCTTATAGCCATTTTCTTAGACTTAGGAGTAGTCCTAGTCGTATGATAAAGTACTTCGGGAGAGGTGCTGAATATCTTCGGGAGAAGATCAATCCGTAGCTGTGAAAAGAGTTCACGAGTGAAGGATCAAACAAAGTCAAGGAAAGCTTGACCGTGAATGTTCATCCGGAGGACGAACACAAAATCTTCGGGAGAAGATTGACTTCAAGTACCTTAAGGGATTTCAGAAAAACGAA
The DNA here is from genome assembly GCA_002914845.1 of Trema orientale. Classification (NCBI taxonomy): domain Eukaryota; kingdom Viridiplantae; phylum Streptophyta; class Magnoliopsida; order Rosales; family Cannabaceae; genus Trema; species Trema orientale. Next base: position 335,657 of record JXTC01000318.1, on the reverse strand, counting down.
GTCAATCTAAGATGAGTGGTGCTCACTAGACACGGTGGTGAAGGAATACATCCACATCGCGACAATCAAAAGAGAGTGTCTTTTTATTGTATAAGTCAAATTGGTGATTATATTCATTCAAACTTTACTAATAGTGTTTATTTTCTCTGGCCATGGCCCCTTGAACGTAAGTTATTAGGAGATAATTGAACAAAGTAAAAATATCTTGTGTCATTTTTACTATTTCCGCACTATCACCTCACGTAATTAATTGGAAAATTATATTTAGTAATACATAATTAACGCAGAGAGAGAAATAGTAAAAAGTAAGAGAAAAATAATATTAATGATGCACGTCTTTTCATGCACATCATTAGTACCTATACATAGGTAAAAAAAAATATGGTAATCCAACGGCTAAAAAAAAATTACTTCTACATAGATAAAAAAAATATCTACTGGATTGGCAACCATATATGAATATATATATATATATATACCCTAAACCAAACCCAAAATACCGTAAACCATTTATACCCTTAAACCCTAAACCTAAACCCTCAGCTTACAATCAACCCTAATGTTTTGTTAAAAGTTTTCATTCAATCCTTGCTTGGAAAAGCTACTAATCTTCTGGAGGCCAAGCCTTCCCTAAGTCATCAATTCGTTGAAGATGTTATCCATTTATTGTGACTGTTTCTATCCTAGGCGTATCCTTGATGAAAGTCCAAACAATAAGGCATCCTTGTCACAGTTTTACTTTTGATTCTTTGAACTCCGTTTTTATTTAGTTTTAAAGGTTATTTCAGTAAACTCAAAATAGTGTCAATTTTCAAAGGTATAAATTTAACACAAGTTCTAAATTTAAAGGATGATATTGGTAATAGCCAAAATGCAAAATACAAATTGAGCAAACAGCCGAACTACATGGTATGAAAAGGTAATTAACCCATCAAGAGACACTTAGACCAAAGGAAACTTGAGACAACGTATGATTCTTCTGCCTAGTTAAGGAAGAAGAACCTGCGACTGTGGAGGGTTAAACTTGATTTGATGCCTCACTTCTTGACCAATTTCAACACGTCACCCACAAGGTATAAAGAACCAGTTACAAGGACCTAATAAATTAAGAAGAAAATTGGAAGCTATATATGAGAATTAATAGATGTATACAGTCAGTGAATAACATATAAGATTCTCCTGCCCAAGTGTGGGAGAGGGTACCAAAAGAATCAGCATTACCTCAAAACGAACAGATTGATTCTGTTGGACAGTGTCCCGGAGCCATTTAATAGCTAATGGGACAGAAGAAAATACTGCACTGGTTTCACCACTTCTGACACACATTTCCGATTCATCCTCTAAGTTGTCACCAACATCAACTGTTGGCTTGCCATCACCTCCTGATTTATGATACGTATTAATGTCAAATCAAGAGAACTAAAAGTGGCTTAATCCCTGGATGGGTATGTAGCAATCCATTAGAGTGCAGTCGCAATTCAAAAATCACCCTAGTTCCCCCAAACAAACTATACGAGTAATTAACGTCATTATAGTTGAAATCAAAAGGTGTTCTTTTATACAAAAAATTTAATTAAGAAGTTATTCTTATAATCTTTAATGGGCCAAACCTACATAAATAGCTCATATGCTTTTAAATTTGGCAAGGTGAGATTATGTTGTGTGATAATCCAAATTTTTACATATTTATTCTTCAAAATTAGTTACCTTACCACCACTGATTTCTTACCTTTGTTTGGCTGCATGAGGTTCTCCCATACCCTTTGCAAAGTGAACTGCCACGACAAATCACTTTCAGTCGGTGGCAAAGAATGAGATCCAACCTTGTGACCAAGGGATGTGTTGGGTACAAAGAGCGCCTTCTTGAAGTGGACACCTAAAATATCAGACATATATGTATGAATTCAATTAAAAGTTCCATACTTTTCTTTAAAGATAATCTCTTCATATCCTATGCCATTTCTTCCTTTCTTCTGACAGAGCTTCAGTCTTGGTTTCTGACCATTCAATAATCAATATTTTCCAAAACTTCAGCCACTTGGGGTGCTCAAGTTGTTACGTAGGTGAGTGTGTGTAAATGGTCCAGGTTTCAAGTTCCCGTATATATTTCAAACACATCTAATATATATTTTGCAAACTTTCTGAGCGCTAAATTTCTGAGCTTGCCAATTTTAAACTCACAAGTCACAACGAATCTAAATTGAAAGAACTTTAACCATTCTTATAGGGATGAAACTTGATTATCTAGAAATTTATGATGTAATAAGTTTGATAAAAGTTCAAGCGATTATCATATGTATCTGTCCAAAGGTGTGTCTTGGTCAAGTACTCACCATGACTAGCACATGTTTCGATCAGGCGTGGAAGAAGCAGTTGAGGATCCCGTACTGGCATACAATTAAACAGCAGTATCTGCGATGGATTTCATAACAACCTTAAATCATTGCAAGATGAAGGAAATGAACCTTCAAGGAAAAAAAAAAAGTTCACATATGTAGCATATTTGGATGAAAACACACACTTTTGATTATCTCATGGAATCTCCATTTTTTCTCCTAATTTGAGCATGATCACTTTGGGGACAAATATTTAATCTAATATAGAATATTTACGCATAAACTGCACAAGGAACGGCAGTTATGTACTCCACCTGGGTGGATTTCTTCCTGGCTCTTTCATTGAGGTGCTTGCTTACCAATTCGTGAGAAGAACTATCCTGTAGCTGATAACTTGAGACTTGTTGAGAAAACCATCTAGCACATACTTCCATGCTTTCTGGGCTATGGGCTCCATCCAAATAGAACACAAGATCTGCAGGAATGTTGACATCAACATATGGATCAGGGACAACTTGAGCCCGTCCTTGCAAATTGGCTGTTGTTAATCCTTTTATGAACTGCTCTGGCAAAGAGTTCTATTTCACACAGAGACAGAAATCAATCAACGTACAACTTGGGCGTTTAGAGAAAAATCTCTCATTTGTAGAACTTACAGTATGTTCCAGATGCGCAGCTTCACCATGACCAGTTCTCTGAAGCCAAGAAGAGCATAGTGCTATGGCAAGACCAGCATTAACATACTGGTGTTCACCTTCAAGCCCAAGTTTTAAACCGTTGATCAATTTGGCATCTAATGGTAGCACCAATTGGAGCGGTACCTGTAATCAGCACAATTTCCTCAGCTCATTGAAACATATAAATAAATGCATACATCTAAATACATACACTCGTACTGATTTCCTAGATTGACCTCTCACCTTGTTTAGAGTTTTAAGATAGATCATAGATGGAATGCACGTTATGAATTTTACGAAATGTAGAACTTGCAGACCTAGGATTTGGCACAAAACTCATCAAACGTAATTTAGGCACAACCGTGCATGAAGACATGGAAAGGGCGTCTCTCATTCAAAAGAAAAGCCTCAAGTTTTCGTCATAACGGTCCAGCTTTTTCTCCATTTTTACATTATTGACCTCACACCATCAAATTTTATGAGTCAAGACCTGAATCATTAATTTTCATGCTCTGTATTTAAAAAAAAAGTAATAACGAGGGATGAAAAAATGAAAATAGAGTGCAACTTACATCCAGCCGAGAAGCTTTCTCCTCAAGTACACTCATTGCTTCATCAGGTTGAGGCACAGTAAATGCAGGAACACCATGCTGCACTCCAAGAGAGGGAAAAAATATATATTTACCAAGAAGTATAGATGACTAACTTTTGTTAGACACTACGTAATTCCAGTTTTCATATGCTTGAAAAAGCACCTTAAAGATACCGGCCTTCTCCCCGGCAATTTCTCCAAGAGTATTACCTGTTAATTGCATCAACAAAAGAAAAGCTTAATTTAAAGATACTTAAGGGGATTGAAGAAGTGGTTTTGCATTCATTACTGTTTTCATGCAGTCACAGAACCTCTAAACTGGATAGAAACCCACTTGCAGTTCACTGTTTTTAGAGTGAAACCGGACAGGCGGCAGCAGCAGAGCCACCTGTCCAGCTTAGAATTAGAAGTCCTAAATAAAGTTTAGGATCTCGTGGTCCTAGATTAGTTCCATTGGCTGTTGCAAACCTAAGCCATGTGAAGAACTCACCTTGGAAATGCAAATCCGAAAAAGAATAGCTACTTTCTGCCACTTGGCAGAAGAAATCTACCCTTTAACCCCCCACTAATTTCTAGGAGTTTCCTTAGTGAGCAAGAGTTAAGAGCAACTCTTTGCCTATAAATAGGAGGCTCTCAACCTCACAAAATCACAAAATTACGCACACACTTCAGCCATTCTCTCTCATTTCTCTCTGCCTTTTCACGTTCTCTTTGCTGCAGCCTCTGAAACTAGCAACTTTTCTCAGTTTGCCTCCACCTGATAGCTTAAGTTCTGCATCAAATCATCACAGAGCCTCTAGGTGTTCTTACCCCAAGATCAAGCATCTAACGGTATTTGCACCTAAGAAACCATCTCTTTTAGGCTTTGCATGCACGATCAGCCCTTGTTTCTACATAAAGGCTGTTCCCAAGCATTTCATTCTACCCGATAGTCTAGAAATCTCACCAAACACTCGTGCATTATCTAAGATCAGTCTTTTAGATTGAATTTCACATTTTATGAGATTTTGCACATCACAAAGCCTATTCTATCACTCTCACTTGTATGATCAATGATGATCTTCACATATACATAAACCATTTTACACCCTCTTCAGTAAATCCATGCATTTCATACATATTTTACAATAGTTCAAAGAGACTATAAGGGTTGAGCCATAAAAGGCCCCAACTCACTTATGTTCATGGTAGTCTTTGTACTCCAGGACAACTTAATGAAATGAACGACTCATTTTCATCTTACTATTTACAATTCAGCACTTTAATTTCAGTTCCTTCATTTCAGAACTTTAAATATTCCTGTTTATACTAATTCCAGTAACCTTGTCCCATTTAAATTTCAGTACCTTCAATTCTGAGTCATTTACATTCCAAGTACTTTAAATTCCAGCAATTTACTTTCCAATATCTTTAAATCCAGTTTACATTTCTGCATCCTTAAATCCAATCAACTAGTCCTTTATCTTTTCAGTTATTTAAATTCGGTTATATACATTCAAGTCTGTAAACTTCAGCAACTTTGATTCCAGTTGGTCCCTTCTAATTTCAAAGTAACACACAAGTAATCAATTTAAAACATAGATACAAAATTAGTTATAATTTATCAAGCTACAAATATAAAGCAATCCTCAAGATGGAATGACTAAAATAGTGCAGTGTAATAGTAGTGTAATATAACACAAGCAAGAAGTATATATATCAACATGAAAATTTATTCCAGCTTATCGATACGTAGTGTATCTGAAATCCCTAGTCACTATGACAGACTACAGTATTTTTTTTTTTTTTTTTTAAGTGGGACTTAACTAATGACCACCACTTACTACAAATTAAAGGAAAATGACACACACACACACTACCAAGGTTTGAACCCCTGACCCCACAAACACACACACAACCCTCAAACCTTGGACCAACTGAGCTAGCCCCAGTTGGCGTGACAGACTACAGTATTTAGATTGCCTAATATCAAAATGCTATTCATGAAGGCATCAACAAATTAATGTTCCCATACACTTATATTTGCATATCATGCATTAAGTTTCACGGATTAGTATCAAGGCTACAGAAACAGAAAACTCACCAAGAAGTTCCATGTGGTCATACCCAAGGGAAGTTATACCGCACACAACGGGTGCCTCAACCTGAAACATTATAATCATCTACATTTAAAAACTAATACTATAAAGAATGATTAGTTGATTTATTTGCCAAACAAGAATTGTACATACCACATTTGTTGCATCAAATAATCCTCCTAACCCAACCTCCAAGATAGCAACGTCTACCTGGATGAAAGATCACCTCAAGAAATTTTTTTATTTTTTTCCCTATTCCAGTTTATTGACAGATCTTGCAAGTTCAAGGATGGATAGGATTTTAAATGGATCAGCCTGTCCTCAAATGTAAAATCAAACCTGCTCTGCTGCAAATATCTTGAAGGCAAGCAATGCAAGGAAGCGAAAGCAATGAGGCATTGGAGTATCCTCACTAGTCTTTTCCTGGATATAAAATCACAATGATGTAAATGTTTAACATTATACGAAGGGAAACTCACATTAAAAGCAAAAGCAGACCCAGGGAGAGAAAAAGGGGAGGGATGCCCCATCTCCAATTGTTGATAAACTTTACAAATACCCCTTACAAAGTTTGAGTTCAGGTTCTCAACAAAGGGCAATAAAAGTGTGGGGTGGGGGAATGAGTGCGAGTGTGAAGGTGAGGGTGAGGGTGGGATGAAATAAGGGCAAAAAAGTTACCTTTAGTCTATCAAAGCACCACCAGAAATATGCTAGATACTTTTCTTCACATATGTCCACACTGCAGCATCCAACAATAATGAGAAAAATTAATTGGAGCACCTTCTAACATGGGAAAAGAGATACGCATAAAACACAATTGCCCCTAAACAACTAACAGAAACCAATAAATTAACAACTGAAATACGTTCTGTGTATTACAAAAACAGACGATAAAAACAGAGAATAATTTACGCAGGAAGCTCAGCATTATAATTAAGTTTGAACATATCCTGTGCCCAATATAAAGCAATGTAAAATAAATTATTAAATAAACAATAGTGGTCAAACAAATTCTGACTATCAAATTTACATACCCAGAAAAAAAAAATCAAAGTTAACTTAATAAACATAAAGATGCAATAGCGCTCACGTATGGATTTCAAAAACTCACCCATCCAAACGGAACCTTTCTCTGACATTAATTAGATGAGGAGACGTAAAAAGTCCAGTGTGAAAGCCACAATTACGTAATATAGATTCTACAAAGGTACAGGTGGATCCCTTTTCCACCCCAAACAGAAGAATAATCAGCTTCATCACAACATAGTAGAAACAAATATAGCAACAAGTATGTGTAAATCTTTTGTTTTGACAAGAATCCCAGCTACAAAACAAGAGCATAAGTACAAAAACCCTACAATGTAATATATCAAATCTAAAAACGAATGGAAAAGAAGAATTTGGTACCTTCCCCTTTGTACCAGCCACATGAATAACCTTCATCTTGGATATTGGCTCCTCCAAATCCAGTATCTATTATTTAATCCAAATACTACTAATATATACAAATTCGAGCTCAAACACAATAATTCAAACCAATGAAAAAAAAAAAAGGAGAAATAATAATTCTTAGTTTGAGTTAAACTGTGAAAAAAAAAAATAGTCATTGACTCTCTACAGTTTTAACTGTCTTTTAACTTGTGATAAATTACACCTTCACATTTAAAATATCTACAAATATCTTCTGATTACAAATTATGTGATTTGCATTGATTGCTTAGATTTTAGGTCTTTGTACGCATAAACAACCATTTGAATTCTGTGTTTAACTTTTTGGTCAATTAATATAATTTTGCACGAACCAAAAAATAATATGGTTAAAATTACAGAAAATTCATAGTTCAGATAATTATTTTTTCGAAGTTAACCCTTATTAGCTTTTGCGTACCAATCAAATATAGAACAAAAACCTTAATATAATGAAAAAGTAGGTCGAATCGATCGCCAGTCCTGTCGGCGCGTATGCGTTTCGCAGTCAAAGACCACAAGGCATCCTCTGCCATTTCGAATGGAGTTGGCTGAGGTCTGATGAGAGATCCATTCCCATCTTCACACAAAGCAGTAAGTAAGACGCAACGTACGGTTATTCTAGTTATTGGAAAAGAAAAATAGAATATGAACAAGTAAATGATGAACAGAGAAGACGAAGCTGGAGCTCTGTACCTTCAGCCATGGCGATTCGGGGTGTAAGTGAAAGAGCTTTCAGGTTGAGACTAAGGCCGAGCCCGAGACGTTAGAGAAAGAGATGAAAAATGTGAAATTGGGTTTGAATATATTCCCTTTTTATAATGCTAATTGGATTTGCTAACGTCGCCGCACTTAAAAACGGAATCCATAGAAATTTTCATTGACGGCCCCATATTTTATGTAAAACTACAATAAAACATGTTTCAACCAAAAACATCCACACTAACACCCTTAAAATTACCCGGGAAGAAAAAAAAAAGTAACAGACCCCATTCTCATAGCCTATATCGAATCCAATTCGTAAAGGTGTGAACTACTTTCTTTAATATTCTTGAACCAAGAGATAATAAGCATGTGTTACAAGTACTATTTAGCATAAATTGATACTAACAAATTAAATAAATACACTAATAAGGTAGGAGTGTGATTTCACAAAGAATTGACTTGTGAAGATGAAGATTAGCATTCAAGGGACCAAATTCATTACGCATGTCCGTGAGTAGTTCGTTGTGAAGCGTGTGGTAAACGTCTAATATCATTTGTTTATTCTGCTAGGCAGCGTTGGTGCTTGGGTTTGGTCTATTTATGTTGTTTAACGTATACAAGGTTCAATCTAACACTTCCTAATAGCTTATCTATTACCTTAGACTAAAACACAAACAGCACCTGAATTGATAACTTGATATTTGATATAATTTGAGGTGGATTAATAAAACGCTCGTCTTGCAAATTGTTTTACAACCCCAAAAAAAAAAAAAAAAAAAGACCGATTTTTGCTAGCATGATATTTTTCATGCCCGTGGATGCCTGACTTGATATTTTGCTCGCAGTTTTGGAATTGTGTGGACGCATATCGAGCCTTACTTAGACCAAGGAAAAACATGGCTTGGAAAAATAGAGATGATACAGTTCTTCTGCCTAGGATGATATAGCTCTTCTGCCCTGTTATGGTAAAAGCACCCTCAACTTGTGGGGTGGGGGGTGTTTAGACTTGATTTAATGCCTCACCTCTTGACCAATCTCAACGTGTCACCCACAAGGTGTAAAGAACCAGTCACAAGGACCTAATAAATCAAGAAGAAAATTTTAAGTTATATATGAGAATTTAAAAATGTATGCAGTCAGTGAATAAGATTCTCCTGCCCAATTGTGGGAGAGAGTACCAAAAGAATCAGCATTACCTGGAAACGAGCAGATTGGTTCTGCCGGACAGTGTCCCGGAGCCATTTAATAGCTAATGGGAGAGAAGAAAATACTGCACTAGTTTCACCACTTCTGACACACATTTCCGGGTCATCCTTTAAGTCCTCACCAACAGCTTCTGCTGGCCTGTCATCACCTCCTGATTTGTGATACGTATTAATACTAATTAAAAGAATCCAAACTCGTAATTTATAGATATCCTTTCTTCCAAATGAGTTTACTTATCATTATTGATTTCTTTATCTTACCTTTGTTTGACTGCATGAGGTTCTCCCATATCCTTTGAAGAGTGAACTGCCACGACAAATCAACTTCAGTTGGTGGCAAAGAATGAGTTCCAACCTTGTTATAGACCGATATGTTAGGTACAAAGAGCGCCCTCTTGAAGCGGACACCTAAAATTTCAGACAGATATTTATGAATTCAATTAAAAATCCCTATTTTTTTCTTCTTTTTTTTTGATAAGAAATTAAAAATCCCTATTGTACTTCTGTTTAGAGAGAATCTCTTCATATCACAAGCCCCTTTTCTACTTTCTTCTGACAGATCTTCAGACTTAGTTTTTGACCGTTCAATATTTTGCAAAATTTCTAAGCTTGTCCATTCTTATAGTGATGATTCTAGATCATGGAATTCAAGTTGGATCTAGAAATTTGTGACGTAATAAGTTTGACAAAAAAGTTCAAGAGATCATCATAGCTATCCAAAGACGTGTCTTGTCTTGGTCAAGTACTCACCATGACTAGCACATGTTTCCATCAGCCGTGGAAGAAGCACCTGAGGATCCCGTACCGACAGACAATTAAACAGCAGTATCTGCAATGGATTCATTATTAACTTTAAATCATTGCAAGAAGAAAAGAATTCAGAATTTAAAATTTTTAAAAAAATACGCCACAAGGAAAGGTTGTAAGTGAGGGCAATAAAGCCCCAGGATATCCATACATAAATTGCCCCTGCAGTAGTTTTGTAAAATGGATATTCTATCTAAACTTAAATTGCACAAGGAATGGTTGTTTTGTACTCAACCTGAGTGGATTTCTTCCAGGCTCGTTCATTGAGGTGCTTGCTTACCAATTCGTGTGAGGATTTATCCTGTGGTTGATAACTTATGACTTGTTGAGAAAACCATCTAGCACATACTTCTAAGCTTTCTGGGCTATGGGCTCCATCCAAATAGAACACAAGATCTCCAGGGTTGTCGATGTCAATATATCGATCAGGGACAATCTGAGCCCGTCCTTGCAAACTGGCTGTTGTTAATCCTTTTATAAACTGCTCTGGCAAAGAGTTCTATTCCATGCAGAAATAGAAAGAAGTCAATCAACATACAACTTGGGCATTTAGAGAAAAAAGTATCATTTGTAGAACTTACAGTATTTTCCAGGTGCGCAGCTTCAACATGACCAGTTCTCTGAAGCCAAGAAGAGCATAGTGCTATGGCAAGACCAGCATTAACATATTGGTGGTCGCCCTCAAGCCCAAGTTTTAAACCATTGAGCAAATTGGCATCTAATGGTGACACCACTTGAAGCGGTACCTATAATCAGCATCATTTCCTCAGCACATTGAAGGATATAAATAAATGCACATACATAAGTATACTCCTAATCTCCTGGATTGACCCTCTCACCTTGTACAGAGTTTTAAGATAGGTGGAATGCTTGTTAGATATGCAAGTTCTTTATGACATAACAAGAACTTGCAGACTTAGGATTTGGCACAAAACTTATATCTCATAACAGGAAAAGCATCAAGCTTTCATAATAATAGCCAAACTTTTTTCCCATTTTAACAGTATTGGCCTTGCACCATCAATTTTTGAGTCAAGACCTGAATCATTAATTTTCACATCCTTTAGAGACCTGAATCATTAATTTTCACATCCTTTAGAGAGCGAGAGAGAGAGAGAGAGAGGAAAGAGAGATTAACAAGCAAAAGAAGAGTGCAACTTACATCCAGTCGAGATGCTTTCTCCTCTAGTACTCTCATTGCTTCATCAGGTTGAGGCACAGTAAATGCAGGAATACGGTACTGTATTCCAAGAGAGGAAAAAAAGTTACAGATCAGGAGAGATGACTGCAAGTTTTGTTAGACAATAGAAACAATTAAAGTTTCACGTGCTTGAAAGGTGCACCTTGAAGATACCAGCCTTCTCCCCAGCAATTTCTCCAAGGGTATTACCTGTTAACAGCATCAACAAAAGAAACGTTAACTAACAGATCATATATCAGGCTCAACAATACTAAAATAATTTTATCGCGGTACTAATCTAAAGCACACCAGATGGAACCATTAAAACAATAGAGTGTAAGATACCGCAAGCAAGAATGCATCTATATATATGTGTGTGTATGTGTGTGTGCAATTTACTCATCTGTAGTCTATCTTAAATCCCTAGTCGTTATGACAAACACTAATATATTTATATTGCCTGTCATGAGTGAATACATAGTGTTATCACAAAGCTATTCAGGTAAGCATCAACAGATTAATATTCTCGTCCACATATATTTGCAATATTCAGGTAAGCATCAACAAATGACCACATGACATGCTAGTACCTAGGTTAACAGAAACAGAAAACTAACCAAGAATTTCCATGTGGTCATACCCAAGAGAAGTTATAGCACATACAACGGGCGCCTCAACCTGAAACATTACGATCATCTACACTTAAAACTAGTACTGTAAAGAGTGATTAGTTGATTTATTTCACAAACAAGAATTGTACATACCACATTTGTTGCATCAAATTTTCCTCCTAACCCAACTTCCAAGATAGCAACATCTACCTGGATGAAAGATCACATTAAGATTTTTCTTTTTTTTTTTTCCCTCTGTTCTGGTTCATTGATCTCTCTTGCAAGTTTAAGGATGGTTAGGATTTTAAATGAATCAGTATGTTTTCGAATGTAAAATGACACACATCAAACCTGCTCTGCTGCAAATATCTTGAAGGCAAGCAATGCAAGGAAGCGAAAATAAGTGGGCATTGGTATATTCTCAGTGGCCTTTTCCTGGATACAAAGAATTACAAGGGTGTAAATATTTAGAGTTCAAAATTACTGATAGTTAAAAGAAAAAAGACCCGGGACGAGAGAGGGAGTGGAGGATGCAACATTTCCGATTGTTGATACAGTTCACAAAATACCCTTTACAAAGTTTGAGTTCAGGTTTTTAACAAAGGAAAAGGGGTTTTGGAGGGTGATGGCGGGGCAGGGGAATGAAACAAGGGCAAAAATCTTACCTTTAGTCTATCAAAGCACCACCAGAAATATGCTAGAAATTTTTCCTCACATATGTCCACACTGAAGTCTCCAGCAAAAATGAGAAAATTTAATTAGTGCACCTTCTAATATGGGAAAGGAAATACGCATATAACTCAACTGCCCCTAAACCAATAAGTACGTTTTTGGGTATCAAAGACAGTCAATAATTTACTCAAGAAACTCAGCAAAATAATAAAGTTTGAATGAATCCTAACTCAATGCCATATAAATAAATTCAACAATAGTGGTCAAACAAATTCCGACTCTCTCAAATTTATATACCAGAGAAAGAAAACAAAAGTTAACTTGATAACTACAAAAATATAATAATAGCCCACGTATGGATTTCCCAAAACTCACCCATCCAAACGAAACCTTTCTCTGACATCAATGAGATGAGGAGAGGTGAAAAGTCCAGTGTGAAAGCCACAATTACGTAATATAGATTCTGTGAAGGTGCAGGTGGATCCCTTTTACACCCAAACAGAAGAATAATCAGCATTATACACATATTAGAAACAAGTATGTGTAAATTTATGGTTTTTACGAAAATTCCCAGCTACAAAACAAGATTTAAATTTCCATAAAGTTCGTAAATAAATAAATAAATAAAATCTATATTGTAACATCCTAAGAAACGAATGGAACAGAGGACTTTGGCACCTTTCCCTTTGTGCCAGCTACATGGATAACCTTCATCTGGGATATTGGCTCCTCCAAATCCAGCATCTATCAATTGAATTACAAACACCATTAATATACTCAAATTTGAGCTCAAACACACTAATTCAAACCAATGAATCTTTTAAAAAATTAACTAGTTCATATCTCTGTATACCAATCAAGAAACGAATACATTACCTTTATATAATCAAAAAGCAGTTCGAATCGGTCGCCGTTGTTGGTCTTATCGGCGCGAGTGCGTTTGGTAATCAAAGAAGACAAGGCATCCATGGCTTCTTCGAATGGAGATGGTTTAGGTCCATCTTCATATGTGTGTGTGTGTGTATATATATATATATATGTATGTAAAATGGTAGTAAGATTCAAAATCTAGTTGAAAATGAAAAAAATTGAATATGAAGTAATGATAAAGAGAGGAAAATGGAGATGGAGCTCTGTACCTTCGGCCATGGCGAAAGAGGTTGAGACTGAGCTGTTAGAGCGTAGAGGGGAGGAGAAAGAAGGAATAAGGGTGCGTTTGTTGAGGTGAAAAATGATTAGGATTGGGTTTGAAAGGTGGAAAGCTTAAAGGGGAACGCGGTCGTAGTCGTATCAAACGAGGAACAACACTCTTCTTGGACCAAGACGAGTGTCTTGGACGCATTTCAATCTTTTTTGTTCCTTTATAACATGCTAAATTTTTGCTAATTTTATTGAAAAACTAACATGACGCCTCCCTCCCGCTTTTTGCATCAAATTGACATTGGCATCTCTCGACCAGAATTATTTACACTAACCCCTTAAACTTCAAAAAGTTTACAAATACACCCCTCTAGTTAATTGTTCAAATCGAAAGAATAACACAATTAAGAGAAGAAATTTTAATTGCTTTCGATCCCTTAGGGAATGTTAATGTAATTTTAACATAAATTAAGTGTGATGCTGTAATTTTCTCACATCCTTGGAGCAAGTGACATAGGTAGATGTGTCATAACGGACTAATACTAATGGGTGAATAGTGAATTGTAATGGACTTGGTATGTCGTTCAAATAGAAAAACGACAATGAGCTAGCTTTCAAACAATGATACTCTGAACGAGGCTTAAGCCCTTGTATTAAATAGATTGGAACCTACCCAAAGTAAATGATAGTGTATTTTAACATTTTTACACCATAAGAGATTATTGTATATTTTAACATCTACACAACAAGAGAAAATGAGAATACAAAAGGGAAAAAAAAAATATTAATGTTGTGTGATCTTGAATCTATATCTTGGTCAACGCTAAAGAAAGAAAGTTAATAACTAAGATAAATGTGTCAGGTCGTATGTGTGCTTTTTTTATCAAAGTATGACCTTCTTCGAATGGATAATGTGCGACCAGCGGGAAAAAAAAAATCAAGCTTCTTCAAACGGGTAATCTGCGAAGAAAGGGAAATAAGCTTCTGAATAGAAATTAAGCAATTTATTTATTAGTTATTACCCAATTATGTGTTTTTACTCGAAATTGTATTTTCTGATTATGTACTTTCCCATTTTTACAAATGGAAAACGTTAAGCCACTCTCATCTACATAAAAAGGGCTGAGTCTCATTATTTATTATCTAACAATCATCTCTCAATCACTTCACTATACACTGTAATTCTCTTTGCTCTCACCTTGAGACTTAGAAAAACTCATGTAATTCTCCAGAAAATATTGAAGAACAGTGGACGTAAGCTTATCTTTTTTAGGACTGAACTATTATAAAATTTTTATCTCCTTATTTTATTTTATTTTATCAATCATTTTCACACACAAGTCACATCTTGTAATTTTCTAATTTTCTAAATTCGTTGTTAACAAAATCTCCGTCAACAGTTAGTATTACTGGATATATTTTGGTTATTCCATTAAGACCATCTGTAATATCCAAGTTCGAAAATATCTCTAATCCAATCATCTTCAATCTATTTGCATTCTCTTTGAGCATTGTCCAACTTTTGACACACATTAACGCCTTCTAGAAATTCTCCATGATTATTGCATCTCGTGTCTTAGATTCTTAATGATCTCCCATTATTGCATCTCTAGTGTACTAGTTCTCCCTAATCTCTCTACTTATTATTGATTTTTTTTTTTTTCATTTTATAGGACACTTATCAGTTTTAAATCACCCAATTAAATCAGTGGTTTAGTTTAAAAATAAAGCAATAAACGAGAGGGACAAAACTAGTGATTAATTTCACGGGCAATTGACTTACGGCTAGTGACTAATGAATGACAGCATTGTCTAATGTTATCGTCATTTTATTGTCCAGCCAACGTATAACCTTTTTTTTTTTCAATGGACAACCAACATATAAGTATAACTACCACATTCTTGCAGAATTTTATTTATGTCTATACTATGATTATGTCTATATGTGAACCATTTGGTCACCAAATTTTGGTCAATTACATAATACATATGTGGAGAAATTTATCGAGGAAAAGAAAGAAAAATATGAATTGTTTGCCAAAAGAAATATATAATTTAAAATAAATAAATAAAAAAAAAAGAATCGTGTCTCTCTCTCAGTATGTAGTTCCACTCCACCTTGTACTGGCCCCACCAAGTATAGTACCCATCTGATCTGAACCGTCCAACTTTCCCAAAAAATTTTGATCTTGTGACTGCCGAGAGTTTGCAGGGGGACCACGGTAACTCCACCAATGAGGTATCGACATCTGTCAAAGCCCACCAATCAATCTCTGAGCACGTATCTGATGGTGTGGCGCCTCAGCCATAGCTGATACATCAGCGTGTTAAAGCAATCAAACGGCTCAGGCGACTCGTGCCACACGAAATGCTTGCTCGCCGTCACGCCTATTCCTCTCAACCGCTCGTACTGCTCGCCACTCGTGCGACTCAACACGTGCTTAATCTCCTCCACTCCTCCACCGGTCCCAACAAACACCGCGATCTCCTGCCACCTCACCACGTCCATGAACGGCAGATCCTGGATCGGACGGTCCGTGATCACCACCGGCACGCACCCCAGGCCCAAAGCCCCACCGATCCGCGACACGTCAGCTTTATACTCGAACAAGCAGAACTTACTGCTCGAAGCTCTCTCCGCGAAAGTAATCTCATCGGACGGTCCAGATTCGACCAGGAAGTCAGGATCGGATTTCAGCTCCTCCACCAGCGCCGACTCTCCCTCTCCGCCTCCGCCGTAGCTGAAGTAGCCGAGAAATTTCACAGTCGCGCTGGGCGGCGCGTCGGCCAACGCGCCGACCGGGGGGAGAGTTATGTCCTTGTGAGGGATGAACTTGCCGGCGGGAGTGGGGAAGCAGGAGATCTGGATCGAGTTCTTCCTCAGCTCGAGGACGTTCCGATCGGAATCGGCGGTCCCGCCGGCGCACGAGAGGTACACGTGATCGGCGCCGAGGGTACGGTTCCAGTACGGGAACTCCCTGCGTAGGCCTCTGACGACGCGCGAGATCGAGTTGAGGGAGATGTCTGAGGGGAAAGGGATGAAGAAGAGGTGAGCTCGCTCGGCGTCTTCGGTGGCGAAGGGGCTGTTTCGGAGAGAAGCGTAGAAGAGTGACTCGGCTTGGGAGTTGTACGCGAAGGCCGTGTTTGGCTTGTAGATGAAGATTTTGAGAGTTTCGAGCATTTTTTGGTAGTTTGGGAAGAACGTTTTGGGGGAGAGGTAGGGAGTGGGGACATCAAGAAGGGCATTTGCGTAAAATGTGGGGAAACATGTACTTAGACAGAGGAAGAGGAAGGAGAAGGTGAGTATAGACATTTTTGAACAGCCAAACAGGGTCTTTCTTCTTTGCTTAAAGGACCAAAAAACGAAAAAGAAAAAAAAAAAGGAAACAATCTCTCAGGAAGATATTTGATACAGCTTTGAATTTGGTCGATAATGTTTTCAGAACTAATATAGTTGTGTTGTGTAACCAGGTTGGAGCAGAGGAATAAATAAGGTCAAAGTCAGCAGGTCTCATAGTCACCAAGTTTTCTAAATTAATGACCAAAGAAAAAGACTAATTGGAATAAATGAATAATGGATTAGTGGTGATGTGCCCTTTATTAATGTTATAAGATGATGAAATAAATGTAGAAATTTACGTGTCTTAATGGTTCCTCTACAAATGGAAATTATAAATAATATAAATGTGTATAATGCTCATTACCCAAAAATAAAAAGAACATAATGTACACGTTTCGTGTGTGAAGAAGAAAGAGTTAAAGAGTCCTGTACCAAAATTGATGGACGGCTATTAGGGAAATTTAATAAATAATGCGTAAAATGGTCCCGTGTATTGAAGGAGAATAAGGAGATCATGCGTCTAGCATTTTTCAACTATTAGATTGTATGTTGATATGTATTATTGTTAGAATAGAAAATTAATAGTCGTGAGCAGCAGAAGATGGTTGGATATTTCTTTGTGGCAAAAATTACATAATTAATTAAATATCATTTCTCAGATGATATGGATATATTTCGTGTGGATTAAAGCGAATGATCTTCCTTCAAACCAAAACAGAACAAAAGGAGCGAATGATCGGACGGCAACGAATGAAATTTCATTAGTATATCGAAAATAATATCTAAAAATTGCTGGCTAGTTTATTTGGTGGGATTCTCAAAATCTCAACTCATTCATGAAAATTCTTGAGATATATCCAATGCTTGATCTGACCACAGAGACTTATGTATATAGCTTTTTATTTATTTATTTTTTTTCATCTTATTATCAATTTTACGCTTAAGCTCAAATGGACATCCATAAACAGGAGGCGAGCTATCTTAGCTTCATAGTTCATACTATTACCAAGTCGATCAATTTCCTTTTGCTGACTATGAGAATCATTATATAATTAACAGGCACAAAATAAACATGTCGTCTGGGTGGTGTAGTTGGTTATCACGCTAGTCTCACACACTAGAGGTCCCCGGTTCGAACCCGGGCTCAGACATTTTGTATTTTCTATTTTTTTTCAGAGTATTTATAGGGCTTTGCTAGTCTCACACACCCGAGGTCAGACATTTTGTATTTTCTATTTTTTTTCAGAGTATTTATAGGGCTTTGTTAGGATAGACTTGGAGAAAAGTTCATAAATACCCGTTTTTAAAACTATATTTTCATAAATATTTATTTTTTATTTTCATTTCATAAATACCCGTTTTTATACCTTTTTTTTAGAGAAATGTAGATCACCACTATTTTACAAATAAAATGTATACCACGGTATATATTTCATGCATTAAATGTATACTGTGGTATAC
This sequence comes from Trema orientale, assembly GCA_002914845.1. Classification (NCBI taxonomy): domain Eukaryota; kingdom Viridiplantae; phylum Streptophyta; class Magnoliopsida; order Rosales; family Cannabaceae; genus Trema; species Trema orientale. Next base: position 317,386 of record JXTC01000318.1, on the reverse strand, counting down.
ATTTCATGAATAAAACTTACACTAAAAATTGGCACCTATTTTTTATTTTCATTTCATAAATACCTGTTTTTATACCTTTTTTTGGAGAAATGTAGATCACCACTATTTTACACATAAAATGTATACCACGGTATATATTTCATGCATTAAATGTATACTGTAGTCTACATTTCATGAATAAAACTTACATTAAAAATTGGCACACATTTTAAAATGTGTACCGTTCATATTTTACACATGAAATGTGTACCTCATGGATAAAATTTATATTGTAAATGTGGACCACTCATATTTTTCATATGAAATGTGGACCATAAAAACGGGTATTTTTGAAAGAAGTTTTAAAAACGGGTATTTTTGAAATAAGTTTTAAAAAACGGGTATTAGGTATAATTTTCACATACACTTTTGTAGTTGGAGATCTTGGGAAATTAACGTGGATAGTTCATATATGAGACAAATAGACTTTTTTAGTTCACTTTTTTATAATGACATTTATAATACTCCTCATATAATAAAAAGTTTAAAATACCCTCAGTGTGAATAATCTTCGATTCGTCAACCCATCACCTGCTTCCTTTTTTTTTTTTTTGGTTGCTCTGGAAACTCAGCTTTGGGGACATAACCGATCATGGAGTTTCGTAGCATGAAGACCAACAGTAAGGTCATAGCTATCCATACCTTCACCTTCTTCGCCCTTTGTGCCATTCCCTTCTTGGTCATCAATGTACACTTTTACACCAGTTGATTTCAGATATGAAATGATCCATCTTAACTCATCTTCTTCATTCTTATTTTGCTTTTAATCCTTTTTTGGGTTTATCTTCTATATTCTAGATCTCTCTATTTTTTGCTATATCAAAAAGATAAATATTATAAATTTTCGTATGGCCTTAATGTGATCAATGAAATTTCCAATATAAAAGCCTGTACTCATTTTTTTATTTGCATTATTGCTTTAATCCTGTATATGCGTTTTTTTTTTTAGCTTTTTCCTTGCTTTAATCCTTTATATGCTTTTTTCCTGCTTTTTTTTTAACTTTTTGTTTGGTTCCTGAGGAAAAAAAAATCAGTTTTGCAATAAAATAACGTAGAAGAAGAAAAAAAACTGGGTATTCTTGTTTTTGTTCTCTATCTTCATTAAATACTACGATTGTTCTCTGACTAGTCTAAATATTTATATATATATATATATATGCTCAAAGAAACACCCAAACTTCTTTATTCATGCTTCGTTTTTATAATTGTGTTTTGGTAGTGAGTATGTGTGCCTTGTAGTAAAAAATGTATAGTTGTCACATTGTGAGTTACTGTCACAAATCATGTCTTATATTTTTTAGAACTATGAGAAACCTTTGGCTGTCACAGATTGTGTGACCTACAGTCTCACATTATTAATCTTGATGACATAGTTTTTTATGTGAAAAATAGACGTCGTGAGTTTAGAGCATTGTTAAATACTGTTATAAATTATTAAACCATTGAAAGAAGTCACAAATATGTTATTGTCACAACTTTTGTGACTATAAGTCACAAATATTGACTATTGTCATAGATTGTGTGACCTATATTGTATGACATAAAGTTACACATTATGACTACTAATCTGTAACTTATAGATTTTCATGTGAAAATTAGATTTTGTGTGAGTTATGGACCTTGTTAGCTATTTTTCATTGTTAAACAACTGTTATTAAACTATTATTAGCCAATGTGAATACTTATTTTGATTTTGTAAGGTGGGTACCAATTTGGTGAATAATATGCACATATTGTAAGAAATATTGACATAATTTATTAAATTGTAATTTGGTCGATAGTTTCTTGGAAACAATGAAGAGAATAAATAATATTTGGTGGAACATTTATTGTGTGACTAATTGTGTGTGACAAAATACATTAAGATGAATTAAGTGGCATGTTCTCTATCTTTTGTTACTATCCGTCACAAACGTGTGACTATTAGTTACACTAAAATATAAATTGTCTTAATTATTCGTAACAATTTAAAATAAATTGTGACCACCAATCACAATATTATGACTACCAATTTCAAAATTATGAGTAATATAATAATTTAAAATATATTTAGAAAAGGTGTCATAAAAGTTGTGACCAACAGTCACAAAATTATGACTTCAAAGCGAAAAATCAGTCACAAATTATACCTAACAGTAATAAAAACTCACAATCTTCATAACGATGTAAAACAAATTGTGACCACCAATCACAACATTGTGACTACCAGTTTTAAAATTATGAGTAATATAATAATTTAAAATATACCTGGAAAAGGCGTCATAAAAGTTGTGACTATCAGTCACAAAATTATAACTTCAAAGCGAAAAATCAGTCGCAAATTGTGCTTACTAGTAATAAAAACTCACAATCTTCGTAACAATTTAAAAAAACTGTTCAAAAAAAAAATCAGTCACAAATCGTGACTATCAGTAACAAAGCGAAAAATGGCTGAAGAGCAATTTTGGAATGACTATTTTTTCTCTCTCCAAAAGCAACTAAAAAAGTCATTATTTTGAACTACAAAAGTCATTATGAAAAAGTGAACTAAAAAAGTCCATTTGCCTCAAATATGAACTATCCACGTCAATTTCCCTTGGATCTTCTCCATAATTGGGCTTGCTTAGATATATTAATTGGGCTTGTTGGATATATTTTTGTTTTGTATTTCTTTGTTCTATTTTTCCATAGTATTTATAGGGCTTGTTTGGATATATTTTTAGATCTTCTCAAGAATTAGGATTGCTTTGATATATTAATTGTGCTTGTTTGGATATATTTTTGTTTTGTATTTTTTTGTTCTAGATATATTTTTGCTTTGTATTTTTTTGTTTTTTTAAATGAAATGGAAGATGAAGATAAACTTTACAAGCTAATTCTTGAGAAGATCCAACCACTCTTTTCATTTTAAAAAATAAAAAATACAAAACAAAAGTGTATCATAGCAAGCTTATAAGAAATTTCCTATTTTCTATAGTAGTTTGAAAAAATGACCGTTTTTTTTACACCTTACATGAATTAAAATGTCCTAATATTTATCGATATTATCGTGACAATATCTGCATTTTGAAGTGTTGACATTGATACTGAGTAGAAATATATTTTTTCCCATGTATTTATAAAATAACTACAATATTGAGAATATGTTGATATCGGTTAAAAAATAAGCCAATATCGAAATATTTATGGATATTACTGTGATATTATCCCTATATCATTATATTGGGGCTATTAGGAAACAATTTGAAAAAAGACATAGAAAGCAAGGAAGATTGAGTCAGAGTAATTAAAATTATATTTCCATGAGTTTCGAATCAATGAGCATGAGAATTGATCAAAGTTCATATAGTTATAATCCTTGTTTTTATAATTATAGTAGAGAGCCAAGTTTAGAACTGAAAAATGAAGGTAATTTTCTTTGGCTATAAAATATTTATTCAGGCTGCTCCTTAAATTAATATTGGTATATCCATGTACATCCATTAAGAGTATTCATCAGGTTTGGTAAATTTAAATTACCTAATTTATAGATTTACTGTTGGAAGAGATCAATCAATATATATGTGGCATATAAATAATTATCTTCCGAACTACGCACACAAAATAACTTGTGAAAGATATTATTTGTTTCAAGGTGAGAATTTCTTTGATGATTTTCAACCTCATAAAACCTCATTGTGGTATTGAATGAATTTGAACTGTTCTATGTTATCATTGATTTTTATTTATTTTTAATGTAAATTAGAACTAGTTACAAATTTGTAAGGTATTAATATAAAATATATTAAATAAAATAGCACGATATAAAAAGAATAGTGTGTATGTATTATTTTAAAATTGTTCTATAAAATAAAACCAAATCGTTTTTCTAGTACATACATATATTTCATTGTCGTATATATTATAAATAGAAATTTTTTAAATAAAAAGTATGAAATTATGCAATATCACTTGTTTTAGCATTTTTTAAAGTTTCCTTGAAAATTTTGAGTTTTAAGATAAATTTCGGCAATTCTCATGAATATTTTCTATATCGACATTGTCATCGATATTATCCGTAAAATCAAACCTCGATATTGATATTTTAATCATTGCTTGTATTCAATAAACGACTATTTTTCAAGCAGTGATCCAAAATTTAGCCATTTGACTTAGAAGGACCTTTTTTCTCTTTTTTTTTTTTTCTTCCTTTGATATATATATATATATATATACAAATTTGGGTCTTTTAGCAAAACCACCTAAATTTGGGCCTAATTTAAGTAAATATTTATTTTTTCAAATATTATAGTAAAATGCCTAGTATATATGTTTATATACCAAATGTAAAATATTATACACTAAATATAAAAGTTTATATACACAGGATATTAATTGAAATTAGTAGATAAGTATATCTATCAGTACAAAAATATATCAACTTGGACATTAGCCATAAAATTCAAAAAATAGATATCTACTTAAATCAAATTTAAAATAGGGCGAGATAGATATCTGACCACTTTAAGGCCCAGAACTTAGCTCATGACTATAGTCCGTACATTATAGCAATCTGTCCAAAACTAAAGCCTGTTGGAATTTGTAATACCAAAATTACCCTTAACAAGCCCAAATCGAAGAAGCCCAATTCCACACGTTTTTCCTCCCTTTCTCAGCCACGAACCCTTCTCTCATTCTGTAACGAAACCAAAACCTATTTCCCCTCTACTCTACAACCCGACTCCCTCTTCTCAAATTTTCTCGCCCTTTCCACTAAAATCTGAATTATTTTCTCCTATTTTCTCGCTCATTTTCTCATCAAAGTTCGAAGTTCCAATTAGTTCGAAGCTCCATTACTGAGTGCCGCCCACTCATTTCCGACGCCGACATCGTCCCTTACCTGGCCGAGACCCTCTTCTCCACCTTCGACATCACCCAGGAAGACCTCGCGGCCACCATCCTCAACCTCTCAATCGCCTGTGCCATTCCCTCATATTTGTTTGGTAATAACCTTGGTTCTATTGTTTTTGTTTTTGTTATTTATTTTTGTTTGGTGCCATTCCCTTATCTGCGCCATTCCCTCATGTTTTGATTTACATGCATATTCGATTCAATATCAACCTGTGAAATTTTGTTCATCATATATTTATATATAATCCTCCGATGTATTATATATATCATGATTCTTTGATTTATGCTCAGTATATTAATTTGGGAAAATGGTTCATAGATTTTGGGGTTCATGATTTGCGTCTGTTATTTTGTTGATGGATTTATGAATATATTACGAACTCTAATCTTGCATTTTTGAGTTTGAGTCTCTATGAATTTGGATCATAGATTTTGGGGTTCATATAATTTTCATCATTCTTTGAAATCTGTTTGATAAATAAACTTGGCTATCTGGTTCATAGATTGCTGTTTGGATATATAGATTCTTATTATCTTCATGAATATCAAATGTTTGATGAAATGCTAAAAAAGAATATTGTACCAATTAGATTCCTATCTCTTTTTGGTTTCATGGTTCATATATTTTAGGTTTCATACATGGTTCATGTTGGTAAGTGCTTACAATTCTTGCATGTGTGAGTTTTATCTTTGTTTTGAACTAGATTTGAGTAAAAAGTATTTAAGGTTATAAGACTTATTTGTGGTTCAAGACGTTTTTATTTAGGTATATGCATTTGTGTTGTGGCATATTGACTATAAGTTAAGTATGATTCAACGATTTTTTAAACTTTGTATTTCATATATAGGGAAATTTGTTTCAGAGTGGCATTTTTTATAGCAAGAAGTTTCAAAGATTTGGTACTTACTTTGTCAATTGTAGCTATAATTCAAGACATCGATAGAACTTAACCGAGAACAATTTTTCCCGCTTCTTCTTATAGATTTTTTTGTCCCTTACTGAAAGTGTTGTGAATATCTTTATTGACCATTACTTTTGATAGTAAAAGACAAAAATCAGAGTGCTTAAATCGCTTAAAATAGAAATAGTGGTATTGTTATAGCTTATATAAATTAATTTACAAAAAATATTTGTTTTGATCCTTGTAAAAATTTTAGAGTCACAATGTTTTTATGTACTTGAAACCCATATCAGGTTTTTGCCACAATGTTTCCAATAATTATATTAACCTGTGCGGTAATGGTGTGAATTGTAAACATGATTATTTACTTGGTCAATTGCATAGTGGTTCATGAAAATTTTATAGTGGTTCATGATGTTTTCCTAGGGGTTTATAAAATTTTCATAGTGGTTCATTATTTTTTCAGAATGGTTGATGATTTTTTTCATCACCGATTTAATTTATGTTTGGTTAATAAATTTATGTATTTCTTTCATAACCTTGTATATTTAGTTTATATATTTGCAAATTCTAGATAAAATAGACTATATTGTATTCCCAAACTACCTTCCCTTCATCTAACTCACCTTTCGAACTTTTACATGGTCATTTTTTTGTATATTCACCTGTTTGACAAATACTTGATTAAGTCACCATCATATGTGCCTGAAACCCATATCAGGTTATTGGCTCACAAACCAATATCAGCTGTACCAGTTAAAGCGTTTAATTTTATTTGTATATATGAGAGCTCCCTTTGATTCATAAGTTTATGGTTTATAGGCATGTTTCATAACCATACACCAGTTAAAGCATTTGATAAAATACCCGAATGAAAATTTCCATCACTTTCGATGTTTGGTTTATAAGTTTATGTATTTCATTCATAAGTTTTTTTTTTGTATTATTTTTAGCATATAGATCCTGGTTAGTATTGATGAAGATATTAAATATTATATTATTTAGTTCGTATATTTTAGTTTATAGTATATAAAATTTTTGTAGTGATATACGGTGGTCATGTAATTAAAAATAATATCAAATAAAAAATCAATTCTAATAGAAGTGTTTAAGAAATGTGAAGTAAACTTGTTATTGTTATGTTTTTTTCATTGATCAGCTTATTTGTATTGTACATAAGACTTCAAGTTTTTAGGTTGAAATATATTTTCGTTAATTTGGTTCATATGCTCATATACTTAATGTGCATAATCATGCACCTAGTTTATATCTTTATATACCTGATGCGTTTTTCTTATTTGACAAAAACTTGAAATATGTCTGTTAAATCTGTTTCACAAGGTTATGTACCTTATGTACATATTCATGTACCTACTTTGTATTTTTATGTACCTGTAGTATTTTTCTTATATGAAAAAAATTTGATATATGTTTCTGTTAAATATGGTTCATATGCTTACTACCTAGTGTGCAGAACTATGTATCAAGTTTATATACAAACTTGACTATAGTATATAATTTTTAATGCTTGGTATATGACTTCTAAATAATATTTGATACTTTAATATAGTATATGCTAATTTGACAATGGTATATGATGTTTAATACTTGGTACATGACTTGTAAAATCTAACAGTTTCTTTCATCAATATAGAGTCAACTGTGGAATGTTTGTCATCAACAGAGCAGAGGCATTGATGATAGATGAGAGCTTACAAGAAGTAATACCAAAAAAAAAGGCATTCAAAAAGGCATTCTATCGACAAAAGCTGATTATCGAACTTTATCATTAGACTGAAGACAAAATTAAAAGAGGACGCACAAGTGACATGGAAAGAGAAATGTGAAATTGATATAAAATATATAATTTTGTTTTATTTAAGAAACAATGTGATTTTATTGTTTTACAAAATAATTGTATTTGATATTTTAATTGTGAAGATAATGGATATTGAAAAATTTTGTCACTAGTTCATAAGTTTTATAGAATTCAGTTTTTGAATCTTAACTATTACTTACTTGTTTCTAATTAAATCACTATGTGAAGTACACTTGTGTAATAAAAAAAAAACTGAAACTGATTAGGAATGATAACGTGTATTGAAAAAACTATTTTCTTTATGTTATATAATCTTTTGAACTAGGTAGATAAGATTTTCTTTATTTTATATGTTCATAAAAATATAAAATAGGTATATATCTTCAAAGGATAATGCTAGATATCTCAATTAATTCACCAAAATATTTGTACCAATATATGTGACAAGTGAGTTATTACCATTCAATTGGTGCATTAAAACTTACCACAAATGAGTTCAATACTATTCACTAATTGAATTGTGATAACATACTTGCCACATATGTTGGTATTAAAAATTTGATAAACTATTTGAGATATCTAGCATTATCCATCTTAATAGTTTTTCTTACTAGTGAATAAGTTTGGTACATAAGTTTTTCTTAATGGTTAATAAGAATTTGAACTTGGTATATACGTTCATATACCACAACTCAATTCAGAAATAGTACATAATTTTTCTTAATACTTCATAAGATTTCGAACACGGTACATACGTTTATACAAATTATATACAATGACTGTTTTTTCTTCTACCAACAAAGAAAAAATTTGATAATGCAGCAAGTAATAAATCCAGTTATATCATGAAAAATTTTCCCTATACAAAGACAAGATAACAATGTACTTGAAAGTGTAAGAACACCTAGAAACAAAGTAATATGCAGAATCTCAAGTAATAAATCTGGTATATAATCTCATATACCATGACAAAATTTTTATATACCAACATAAAAAATTAATGTATAAAAATACGGAAAAAAACTTTTATTTCATAAGAACACAAACTACAACTCAGTACTAAAAAAAAAAAAAAAAACTAATGATGCCTATAGTTTTTCATCCTCTTTGTAATACGTAATTCCATAAAAATTAGATTTCTGCAAGTTTTTCAGTTGTGGCCCAATTACTTGTATCTACCGTACTTTGCCCAAGTAATATGCACTAATCTTATGCATGAAGCTGCAAATGTACCATAAACAGAAATCAAAATCAGAAGATGATACATATATATATATACTAAGACTAAAAATATATGAACTAAATAAGAGAATATTGAATTTCTTCATCAACAAAAAACAAGACAACAGAATGCCATATACCACAATAAAAATTATATATGCTATAAACAAAAATAAATGAATTCCAAATAAGAGAATATGAACATCTACATCAACAATAACCACACAATAGGAGTACAATGTACCACGATAAAAATTATATATACCAAAACAAAAAATATATGTACCAAACAAAAAAATACCAAATATCTTCATCAACAACAACCAGAGAACAGTAATAGCATAAACCACCATAGAAATCATATATACCATGACCATAAATATATGAACCAAACAACAAAATATATGATATGCTCATGAATACTAACCAGAGAACAAAAAAAACCATATACCACCACATAAAGCATATATACCATAATCATAAATATATGAACCAAACAATAAAATATTTGACATATTCATGAATACTAACTAGAGAACAAAAAATCATATACCACCACAAAAGTTATATATATTACGACTAGAAAAATATGAACCAAATAACAAAAAAAAAAAAAGATAACACTAATGTCATATACCACAACAAATTACAAGAATATATACCACAAAAAAAGCTATATGTACTAGGAACATAAATATATGAACAAAACAAGAGAATATTGAATATCAACATCAACAATAGTCAAATAACAGGAATACAATGTACCATGGCAAAAATCATATATACCAAGACAAAAAATATATGAACCAAATAAGAAATACTGTATATCTTCATCAATAAAATACAGAGAATAATAATACCATATACCACCAAAAAAATCATATATACCACCATAAAAATTATATGTACCACGACAGAAAATTGATGAACCAATACCAATTACGAAAATCATTCCAAAACATATACAAAATTAAAAATTGCTACAAAGACCTTACAAAAAACTAGATTACACGAAGACTAACAATAATTGCAACACAAATTAACAATAAAAATGAAAATCCTCAAAAATAAAATACAATAGAATAAACACAAAATTATACATATGATTCTAAAGAAACAAAATTCAAAATCAAGAAAACAACACATACCTAAACAAGATCAAAATCAAATATCAAAATCAACCGATCCAAAGAGAGAAGAACAAGAATTGCCGGAAAACTCCACGAGTACCGGAGAAGAAGAAGAAGAAGAAGAAGAAAAAAGAAGCAAACAATGGTGCACACACATGATTTGGCCAAAGATTCACTCAAAACAGTCAACATCCACGAACAAAGCTTCTGAAGAAATCAATGGCTGAACAAGAAAAAATAAGAGAGAGAGAAGAACCAGAAAATAGAGAGAAAAAGCGAGAAGAAGAAATCGGGAGAAAAACGAAAAAAAAAAAAAAAACTGAACAAAATAAGTAAGGATAAAATCGGAAAACTAAATATTCATTAGCTGATGGTTTTTAAAAATTTGGACATTTAGCTATAATATAAAATTGGTGGACATAAACTTGAACAAATTTAAAAAAGTGGTCATACACCATAATTTCTTTATTGTTTTGGGCTAAGACGAAATAGTTTCTAGCCCATTCTTGTTGGAGGCAAGTTTGGGCCTAAATGATAGCATCGGTTCATTCGGCCCGTTACACTACACCCCTTCTAAGCTCGTACGCACATTCGGCCCGTTACACTACACCCCATGTGGAAAAAACTCAACCAAATAAAAGCGTGATTCCAATCGCCTTTCAATCGGCGCGTGTGAATAGAAAAAAAGGAAAAAGAAAAGGGTCTTGTTTTCTTAACCATGGTTTGATGATACCAGTAGTGGTCATTCTCTCTCCTCTCGCGTCTGTGTTACTTCTAAACCACGAAAAGCAACGTCTAGGGTTCGTTTCCGAGTTGCGAGCCAGTTCCAGCTCCCCCTCCCAAAACCCTCGAATCTCCGCCATTTTCGACGAACGCCATGGCTATCTGAGCTTCAAACTCTTCTCTCTCTCTCTCTCTGTATTCACTGCTTAATTTTTCTATTTCAATGGACGATTCTCTCAAAAACCTCCCCACCAGCCATTTGCTCGGCTCAGTTCCTGTACGTCTTCTTCATTACTATCTCTACTTCTTAATTGTTGCCTTTTCGCATAATTCACCTCGTATTTGATTCAATTTCATCTTTTTTTGTTCAATTTAATTCGAGATATTATGTTTAATTTGTTAATTTAATATTGATCTCGTAAATGTAGTGATCGAGATTGATCAGCTGTTGTAAAATTTGTTATTGTTTGTTTCCTGGGAAAAGGAGGGAAAATTGGACAAGAAATGTTAACTATTTGAACAGAGCTAATGGGTTTCCCTTTTTGCTTGTGGGTTTAATTTTGCTTTTCATTTTTCCCCTTTAGCTGTTAAATTGAGCATGTATGTATACATATTCCCTAGAAATTTTGACTGTTAGCTCCAAATGATAGATGGTAGACAGTGATAAGCTAAAGGTTTAATCTGTCTCTATCATTAAATACGCTCTATTGTTTGTTCTAGACATTGAAAATAATCTTTTCTGCGGCATTTTCGTTTTCGGAGGGTTTACTACCTTTACTGTGAAATTATTAACCCCCACATTCGATAAGCCACATTGACTCATTGTAATGAGAAAGTAATTGGCTAATTATTACTTATAAGAGCAATCTATTGTTATCACTTATGTTGTGATTTTAGTCTGCCATTAACCATTCTTCCTTGTGGTTATCAGTATACATACGCCCAAATGGATGATGTACACTAACTTATGTTTCTATGGCTTTCGGTGAATAGGCTGTTATCAGTGAAGAAAAGGAAAAGAGCACCACAAGCTATGATGGTATGATGTTTATTCTCTCCTTTCTTAATTCACTGAGGCGTTTCTTTTGTGCAGGTGCATGTTGGCCTTACTCTAAGTCTATTTTGCTTCAAAATATGTGTTTTTGTTCTTGTATGCAGTGCCAGAAGCTAATATGCAAATATTTCCGCCAAATAATGGAGGAGACAGGGGAAGGGGCTATCAAACTCTTGGAAGTCCAAGTCCAGGTGGTATCATGCTTGATAAATTAATGACTTTATGCTTTACAATGATTTTACACCATCGTCTTTACTCTTTTCCTTTCTTCTTTCTTTTAATGAGTCTTGTTAACTTAAGAATAAATTATGCTATTGTGTTCTTGTTTCCGTTCAGAGAAATTATAACAGTCAAGTGACACACACACACACACACACACAGAGACTTGTTATCACTAAGATTTGTAGCAAATGTGTTTCAAGTTAAGGTTCGTATTTCTCATTGCTGGTTGAAGATATAGGAGACTGTCCGTATATGTTTATTTAGCTAAGTGTTGAGACTGTATTTTGACTTTATCCTTAGACTGTACTTTGGCAGAATCAAACTTGTTTTGTGTTTTTAGTTTTGAATCAGAACATACTTTCAATTGTCTAGTCGTGGTTAAAGATTAGTTTATGAGAAAATTCAAGCAGGAGATTTATTTAATAAATGTGTCCATTATCCTTTATTTGGTCCTTCTGTCGTACTCAGGTTGAAGGAAGAATCTAGAATGTAGGTAAATTGTTGGTGGAAATTATATACTCTCCGTGGTGTATTTGTTTATTTTCTTAGCATGACGTATCAATTGATTGTTTTCTTTTTTTTTTTTTAAATAAAGTTTTGTTTTATTATAATTTCTTTACCATTAATCATTTCAAAGAAGAATGGTACAATACGTTTTGATAAAACTTCTTCCAACATCACTGATGTCAGCTTCATTTATTTTTTCTTTCGATAAGAAGCAACATTTATTCACTTAAGAAAGTATTTCCCTTTCTGGAACTTCCTTGGGTCTTCTCGACTTGAGATGCTTGATTGGTTTTTGCAAGTTCTCTGATAAACCACCAGTGCGTTTCACATATGCACGACGTGGCACTAAGAAAATATAGCCGTATAGTAGGAGTCAGTGGGAAGGATCTACAAAGAAGTAAAGTCAACGTGTCAAGACTGCAGGGGAATTATAACCAATATTAGTTAGTTTGTTAGAGGGGGGTGGGAGGCCGTTGCAGAGGGAACGGGGAGATTGAATAAAGAGAGGGGGGGGAATTGGGGAAGGGGGGGAGGTGGTTCATTGGAGTTGAGCTCCAGGGGAGAGTTCTAGGCCTCTTGAATGTCTAGAGTCACTGTGTCTTCTTCTTCTTCTTCTATTTTCAATACATCGGTAGTCTTGTTTTCATAATTTCTTCTATTTTCATTCTCTATAACCTGTGATTATACATCTGGGGCCTATCATTCTCATTCACTTTTTTTCACATTTTACAATACTTACCTGCACAGGACGTGGAATTATCAATTACAATTAGAACAAAATTTACTGCCATTTATATTCAGTGCATGTGTGTGCAACACCTAGACTTCTACCCCTGAACCCTGCAGCCCTCTTTTGTTTTATTTTTTGATTTATGACTATTTGTTTTCTTCCTTTCAATCCATGCAGAAGGCTTTGAACAACAACCGGCAAACAACTGGAGAGGAGTATTTAGTATCTCATCGTACACACAATATTTCAATGTGGATACAGATATTGTCTTAAACAGATTGCTCAGTGCTCTACATCCCATTGGTGGAGACTTTTTTGCCAAGATCGATGCTAACCCTGACCTGTGAGTTCTGCTTTTCCGTTCTAATCTGTGTTCTTTCATTTTTGGTTACTAGTAGTAATTCCGCATTCTAACTTCGGTTGGAAAAATATGAAGTATTCCTAGGGGATGAAATGTATCCGTTGGGAGGATAAAAGAAGGGAATCAATAAATTCTGATGCTAAAATAAATGTTTAAGGTTGGATTTAAGCTTCAAAGTGCTGAATATTTTCTATTTGACATAAAAAGCATGACGAATATAAATATTCCCATTGTTCAAACTAATATAAGTTTCTGTAACAAAGAAGAAAGAAATATCAAATCTAGAAACAAGTATTAGCTATTAGCTCATGGTATATTTGTGTTTAATTTTTAATTTTTGTTTTTGCTAGAGTGCTAATTACTACAATTGGAAACATTTTGCTCTAATTTCTTGATCTTACAAAATATGATGGCTAGACTTGTTTGGTGGGTCACAGTGGATGAGGTTCTGATTGGAAGTTGATGTACATTAGGTCACAATCATGCGGTGGCACAAAAATGATCTTGCATGAGCATCAAATATTTCTGTTCTTGGTCTGAATTCTTTTGATATTGTAGATATGGGCTAATCTGGATCTCCACTACATTGGTATTTGTGCTTGCTTCACTTGGAAACTGTGCCACCTACCTCATGCAAAAGCACACCAACAGTGGTACTTCTTGGAGTTTTAATGTCAACTATGTAAATGTAGCAGCAGGTTCAGTCTATGGTTATGCAGCTGTGGTGCCGTTGGCATTTTATTTCCTTCTTCAGTACATGGGTTCAAATCCTAGCCTTGTTAAGTTTTGGTGCATGTGGGGATACTCTCTCTTCATTTTTGTTCTGGCCTCTGTAAGTAGTTACCTTTTCTTCTATTGTTTTGTTTTATTTTCTTATTTTCTTTTCCCGTATTATACCTCTAGGGTTTGAACTAAGATTAATGAAAAAGAGGGCACATGCCAATTCTCAACGCTCTTCATTGAACTAATGTAATTCTACATCTCTACCAAAGTATAAAATCTTTTGAGATCCTGTATCTTTGTGATTAATGAGCAACATTAAGAAATACCTGAAATCCTGACACTCATCAAGAAGCAGTCTCTTGAAATGTCTTAACTTTTATCATGACATCAAAGAGAAAGCTTAACTTTATCATTTGTTCATTAGTTACAACTTAAACATTATGTTCCTACAATATCATCTAATAGGTAATTTGGTGGAAAATTTCAGTTTCTGCTGGTAATCCCCGTGGAGTTTCTCCGGTGGATGATAATTCTTCTCACTGGTGCTGCCTCAGCATGCTTTGTTGGCTCGAATCTGAAGTCTTATATAGAGGGAAGTGATCTTACGATAGTGGTTGTGGCAGCATTTACTTTGCAATTAGCTTTGGCTGTCTTCATCAAGGTCTGGTTCTTTCCATGAGGTTGGGCTGTGACAATCTAAATTTCAAGCAATTGTGTTGAATTTATTTGGATTAAAAAAAAAGTTGACTTAAAATCTACTGGAGAGGAATTTGTGTGCGCTATTTGATTGATTAACCATGGTGGAATCTATCCGGAAGGACATGCTTGCTGTATGTTGGCACACTGACTTGGTTTCACTGTAAGACATGCTTGAATGGGAGAAAAGAAGCGTCTAATGAGTTACAATTGCATTGTGCTAGTTGATTTTGTAATGGCCTGAAAGTTCTCTTATTTTTTTTTTTCCCCCGAGAAAAGATCACGAAAGGATTAACTTTTTTGTGTTTCTTCTTGTAATTTAGTCTTGGAGTATTGTCTTGCTTAAATTTGGTCGTGTAAATACAGTTTCACTAGAAAGATTTCAGCTTCATATGGGTTTGTCCATCTCAATTTGTTTTCCCCTTTTTCGGCCGATGATCTAATCTTTATTTTTGCTGCAGCTCAGATGGCTTACTGATATTCTTTTAAATCTCCAATGGGGTTAATGTTTATACTAATCCAAGATTAAGGAGGCAAAGTTCATGAGACTGACGGTCATGGATATTCTTTAAAGCCTAAACAAATGAATAAGTTTACCGGAACGTTTTCTTTTCTTCTTCTTTTTTTTAAAGGTAATTAACAAGTAAAACATGTTGGATTACGACATTACGTGCATAGAGACAAAATTCTTGTCAGGGGCTGATTCTACGTTCTCCCACCCTACTCATCACGAAAATCACCTCTTTGATTTTTGGTGTGTTACTTTAATTGGCTAAAACGTGGCCAAGTGGAAAGGAAAGCTCCCCAACTGATACACTTTTGCTGAGTCTCGACTCATGAGAAATGGGGAGGAAGTGAGTTCTGAATTCTGGTCCCATTATTAAAGCAATGACGCCTCTTATTTTATTTGGTTTTCACGGGAAATGAAGTAAAAGGTTGTCTAGTACCATGAATGTGCAAAGATATACCAATGACTTTGGCCCACATAAAAATGGCCCACATAAAAATTGATTTCCGTAAGGGATATTCCAACATAAAAAGTAAATGATTGAACCAAAAAGTCAAGGTGAGAGCCACTTGTGACTTAATGTATTAAATATACCAAAAGTAGGGAAATAATAATATGCAATAGGTTATAAATTCCAGCAAAAAAGAAAATGCAATAGGTTATTAAAGAAGTAGAAAATGAATCCTACAAACATCGGTATTTGATTCTTTTGTATACGAATTTCTAACTAAAAATATACATCATTAATGCTGCGAGGTTTAGAAAGAAGATAAATATTAATATTTGGAACAGTCTTAAGTTTTTTTTTTTTTTTTTTTTTTTTTAAGGCAATGTTTAGTTTTTATGGCATTAGGTTTGATTTTCAAATAAGACTAAGAGATCTCGTTAAAAAACAACAAATAAATAAATTAAAAAAAATATAGGACTCATAGATAAAATAATTTATTAATGAGGTATTTTTATTAGAAAAATTTAAGTGAATGACTAATATTTTAAATATGATTAAGTAGATATTTATTTTTTAAATTTTATAGCTAAATGTCCAAATATATATATATATATTTTTACATAAGTATATCTATATCTATTAATTTTAGTTAATATACTGAGTATATGGTATATAATATTTTATATTTAATATATAAATATATATACTAGACATTTTGCTATAATATTTAAAAAACCAACATTTACTTATATTGAACTAAAAAATAAGAACCTTTTTATTAATATGTGATATTGATGGCCTCTGGCCCTCTTAACATCTTTTTCAACGGCCCTTTGGTATTTTTGTTTTTTTTTTTTCCTCTCTTTGGGAGATAACCCCTTGGTATTTTCGTATGATTGATGATAGTGGACAAAAATATTTTATAACTAAGTTTTACCCAACTGTAACATTAAAATTTGTACCTCTAAATAGTGTAGTGTAACCAATAACCCTATTGATTATTGAAAATGATAAACTATATTATATGTACACAGATACCGTGAAAGGTATATTGCCTGGGAATCAAACTATGATAGGCAGGTGCAGGTGCAGATAACAGACAAGACACCTAAGGGGCCTCCCGCATGACACGGATCTATCACCAGATCAATCACATTAGTATTTTACTTGTCGTGTTCTCCACTTACGTGCGCCAACTTCTAGGCCTTGTAGGCTTGTGCGCCTTTCTTTTATTTAATCACCAATTAATTATAACATTTAGAATAACAGAAATTCCATTTTTTTTCTGCTTGAAATAAAAGACACTACTTAGTTTCTATATTTTTAACATTTACATAATAATGTGTCTTGATTTTTGGAGGTACTCCCAAATCCATCCATAATAAATAAAAAACAAAAGGAAAAAAAGGGATGGCTCGCTTACTAATTAGTAACCATATCTCACTTTTAAAATAAAAAAATTTAAATTAGGATGGAGCCAACAATTTTTATTTAAAGTTAAACTACATTTTATCATTGTGTGAGACTATTCTATAATTTTTCTTTATTTCTTATAATTTTTTTTATTTCTGAGTAGGAACTTTGCATATAATCTAAACTAATAAATATATAAAATTTCTTTTAACTTTTAAAAGGAAATATAAAATTGAGAGAGAGCCTAAGCTGAAATTGCTCCGTCCCTTTGAAATCTCTCAACCATTTATCAAAAAATTATTGATTTAAAAGGAAAACACTCACAAAATTAAGACGTGATTTAAAATTGTGTCATTATTGGACGTACATTTTGAGCACTGTTACTTAATAAAGTTGGATCATGGATGAATAGCACGATTTCACGTCAAATTTGTATAACTATGCATTGATATAGTAGCCATTATTATATTGTTAGTTTATGAACTATTACCACAAATATATTGTCATGTGAACCAGAATAAATTCACAACCAGGTGCATTTTTGGTGAAAAAAGAAATGCGCGGTTATCATTATTTATTCATATATTTAATCTTCTCAGTTCTCCCCTCCCCATATCCCGAGCTTACCACGTCACCATAATATTCACCGCATTTACCTAAAAGCCCTTTTTATTGTCTTACATGGCACACTATAATTGGAGGGAGCAAGAAGCCGATAGTTTTGGACGTATCTCCAATGGCACCACCTCCCTCCGTCTTACTCATCTGGACGATATATATATATGTTTATATATCTAATATTCCAAGTAGTAGAAAGACGTCTGAATCCAAAAGAACCCTATCAAAAAGATCCACACCACATTTGACTCACCGAGTCGCCTCGTTTTGGAACTGAGTTGGACCCGCCGCCGGGTTCATTTCTGTCTGTCAGCAATGAACGACATGGATCGTTCTCGAGCTTTCGTCAAAGAGGTTAAGCGCCTAATCATCAAGGTCCCTCACTCGCATTCTCTCTCTCTGTGTATTTTTTTTTTTTTTTTTGGAATTAAGCATGATTTTCAGTCTACTTAAACCCTAATTGTATGCGTCGATTAAGCGAAAACGGTGTCGTTTATGAGAGAATCGAAAGTTAGGAAGCCGAAAAGTTTTTGCCTTTTTCTAATTTTCGATTAAAGTTTGTTGATGATGATTTAAAGCATGTTTATTTGATAATTGAAATCGAAAAAAAAAAAAAAGAAAGGAAATGAATGCTACTGTTTTGATGATGATTTTTACGGATTAAGCATAACGTTAGATACCTGAAATTTGTTTGTTTATTTAATCAGTGGAATAATATTCAGAAATTAAAACAAAAAGAAAAGAAAAGAAAAGAAAAGAAATGTTGGTTTGGATAATTGGCTGATTTGTGTTTTGTTTATTTGAAGGTTGGAACTGCGGTTGTCACTCGAGCTGATGGAAGATTAGCACTTGGAAGACTAGGTGCCCTGTGCGAGCAGGTAATTTCGACATCACATTTTGCGATTTTGCGATTCGAAAAATGCAAAATAATATGTTAAAATTTGAGTTTTTCTGGTTACAGATTAAAGAGTTGAATTCTCAAGGGTATGAGGTCATTTTGGTGACATCAGGTGCTGTTGGTCTTGGTCGACAAAGACTTCGATACCGGAAATTGGTTAACAGCAGGTTTGTTTTTCGTCAATTTGTTTTCCGAGCATTCATAAACCATCTAGATTAGGAAGTATGTTGGGTTGATTAGTTTTAAAAAAAAAATTGTTGCAGTTTTGCTGATCTCCAAAAGCCGCAAGTTGAAATTGATGGGAAGGCATGTGCGGCTGTTGGACAAAATAGTCTCATGGCTCTCTATGACACATTGTTTATTCAGGTGGTTATTTGTGTTTGAACTTTAATTAGACTTTCATAAATGCTCTTGGTTTAATTTTGCGGGGTTTTTTTTTTTTTTTTGGTAACATATTCATGTAATTTACTTTTCTTTTTCATTTTCTACCTTGCAGCTTGATGTGACTTCAGCTCAGCTTCTTGTAACAGATCATGATTTTAGGGATAAAGATTTTAGAAAGCAACTGAGTGAAACTGTGAATTCATTGTTAACTCTAAAGGTTGTTCCCATACTTAACGAAAATGATGCAGTCAGTACTAGAAGAGCACCATACGAGGTATATTTGTTGTTACGTACTATTCTTTCTTGACTGTTTCAGTTTTTACTGTACAGTTATGTTCATGAGCACTCTTCGCAGGATTCTTCTGGTATTTTTTGGGATAATGATAGTTTGTCAGCTCTTCTGGCTTTAGAACTAAAGGCTGATCTCCTTGTTCTATTGAGTGATGTGGAAGGTCTCTATAGTGGCCCTCCGAGTGATCCAAAGTCAAAGCTTATCCATACGTACATCAAGGAAAAGCACCAGGATGAAATTACTTTTGGAGACAAATCTAGAGTAGGAAGAGGGGGTATGACTGCCAAAGTAAAAGCTGCTGCCAATGCAGCTTATGCTGGAATTCCTGTTGTTATCACCAGGTATTTTTTTCTGCTGTATGGTTATGAAACATGTTCAAGCTTTGTCTTTGTACATGAAAATTTTGTGCTGTACGCATCATGGTATTAACATAGTTTGATAATCTAAATGCCAGTTAAAGAAAAATTTTAAGCCTTAAACCATAAAGGTAAGGACTAATAATGGTAATTTTTTAAGTGAATTTTATTGGAGGTAAGGATAGTAAGTCATGTTATTTATAACACGTAGGCACCACCAATGTTTAAAAACACTAGTTTGGGTTGAGGTGTAATCATTAAATACTTTGAGGCATAACCCTCAACTTTTTCATATATATATATATGGGTCCCTATCCAATAGGTTTTTTTTTTAAAACCTATCTATAGCTTTTTTTTTTAACCGTTGAATTATCTTGCAGCTATAATGATTTGAGTTTTTTTTAAAAAAAATAAATACATACTATTTAATGCTCTTTCTCATTCTACTTTTTTTTTATCATGAAAAGACGTATAAGATGAATTTTTAATTGGGTAAAAGAAATACCTATATATAGGTAATAAAAAAATAGCTACTAGATTGGTGCCCTAAATATATATATATGGGATTGAATATAGCAGGAATTTCTTTTTACTTCTTATTGATAGGGAAATCAAGATTGACCGTTCAATTTCAATATGATGGCTACAATTAGATATGATTAAATGATAATGACATTTATTTTTTAACCATTAGATAGAAATCTAATGGTTGATATTCGTTTCCCTATTGATGGGGAATGAAATAAAATCTCTACTATTCTAGCACCCCCCATATATATATATATATAGATATATTGATAATCAAGGCCAATAAACCATCATAAAAAGTCTATGACATTAGCGTGCCAAATAATTTCCTGGTTATCAAAATGAATAGATGGGAAGGACTGATGTGGGCCTCTTTTGCTTCTTTTGTTCTTGCGGCCCAAAAGTTCATGTCTTTATTCGTACATAAGAAAAACACAAGTTTTTAGCTAGCTGTAGTAGGGTAGCTAAAATGAACCATTTGTGTATGCTGCGGCATAATCTATTTCTTGTTTCATTTGAAGTGGTTATGCTCCTGAAAACATTATTAGAGTCCTTCAAGGACAGCGTATTGGTACCCTCTTTCACCAAGATGCCCATTTATGGGCCTCGGTCAAAGAAGTCGATGCACGTCAGATGGCAGTTGCTGCCAGGGAAAGTTCAAGACGCCTTCAGGTAGCATTTTGGTGTTTGTGTGAAATTCTATAGTTTTCCCATGATTGCCTTTCTTCTATTGCTGTATATTTGCCTCCAAAACTTCATAGTACAAGTAAACTTTCTTCTGCAGTATTAATTTCCTTGGTGATAAATTGTTTCATAGGCCTTATCTTCAGAAGATAGGAAAAAAATTTTACTAGACGTAGCTGATGCTTTGGAGGCAAATCAAAAGCGGATTCAGGCTGAAAATGAAGCTGATATTTCTGAAGCACAGCTGGCAGGATATGAAAAGCCATTGGTAGCTCGGCTGGGTTTGAGTGCAGAAAAGGCAAGTACTAGGTTCCAGTGTGTTAATTTGTGTGGTTTTATGTATTTTGGTTCCTAATGAGATGATGGCGTCTCTGGATAAGTTTTTCTCTGGCTCTTTTATTTTTGTTTTCTTTGAAGTGGTTTACTGTTGAACTATATGTACGTACTTATGTGCACACACACACACGTATGCACTTATAACTTTATATGTATTCTTTTTCTCCCTTTCCTGAATAAAGTTTGTTGTGATTGACAGATTAAAAGCCTTGCCAAAAATATGCGTGCCATTGCAAACATGGAAGATCCAATTGGTCGTGTTTTGAAGAGAACTGAGGTAATTGAGTAGGGTGTAGGATAGTTACTTCAGGTCTTGATATTCAAACTGTGGAATTGGATTTTTGACTAAGTAGGAAATTTATCTCAATCCAGACTCTTTGCTCTAAAATGTGTCACACTTTGATGTAGTAGTACCTATCCAAACAAGCTAGGTTTCTGACATGGAGAATAATGAAAGATGTCTGCAGTTTGTGACTAAATTATTAATTTTATTATAAGTGGGATCCATAGTTTCTTGTTCTGCCTTTTTATGTCTGATTTTTCTCATTGACTACTCTTCTATATAGCTTGCAGATGGACTTGTCTTAGAGAAAACATCCAGTCCCCTGGGCGTTCTCCTGATTGTTTTTGAGTCTCGTCCAGATGCACTAGTACAGGTAAAGAAAACCCTCATTTTGTTTTTGCACTTGAAATATCCAAATATAGATGAGGATTCGGTTGGTAGAGTGACCCAACTGAAGGAAATTGCATAACGCCAGGAAAGGGCTATAAAGAAATATAATTCCTTCCTCCCTTTCTTCATCTGTTCCGGAGGTAGATCTGTTTGTTTAATTTATATTACAAATTGTTTGGGTGATTATGCTAAGTTTTGTTGTGCCTGTGATCAACTTTTAATCCTCNATCCTCCACTACCACTCATTTGAACATTTGTTTGCCTCATTGAGGAAATATTAGAAATTGCATTTATTACAAGGATAGCTGTATATTTAGGACTTAGGAGAAGTTCAATTTTTATTTTTGTTCGACTTTCTGTCTAAACACGAGGTCTGCTCCTCATCATTAGCCTATGTTCTTGTTCTTGTTTTAATAGATAGCTTCACTAGCAATCCGTAGTGGGAATGGGCTTATTTTGAAAGGTGGAAAGGAGGCGAAGCGATCAAATGCTGTTCTGCACAAGGTTCATTTCTTTATCCAATTTTTTTCGCTTGATTTTCGTTATCCAATTGATCACTCATAATATGATATACTTGAAGCTGCAGTTTCTTTCCTCTCATTCCTTTAACTCTCCCTTTATAAAATTCATAGATTATCACTGAAGCCATTCCAGATACAGTTGGTGGAAAACTTATTGGACTTGTGACATCAAGAGAAGAGATTCCTGATCTACTTAAGGTTGAAATGGCTTAGAATTATTTCCTTTTTTTGGTATAGATTTTGATATGATAATTGACACGGGATGAAGTTGAAATTATTCATTTTTATGTTCTAGCTTGATGATGTGATTGATCTAGTAATCCCAAGAGGCAGCAATAAGCTGGTTTCCCAAATAAAAAGTTCAACCAAGATTCCTGTTCTCGGCCATGCTGGTAATATAAAGTGAACCTGTTATTGTACTTAAATTTTCACTGCCGAATGTGTTTTGCTGATCTAGTGATTTTCTTTTACAAGTAGAACATGATTCGAGCTATAGAAGACTTGTAGTAATTAACTGCGTTGTTTTCTCTTCAGACGGAATCTGCCATGTTTATGTTGATAAGTCTGCTAACATGGATATGGCAAAGCGAATTGTCTTTGATGCAAAACTGGACTATCCAGCAGCTTGTAATGCCATGGTAATTTATTCATAGGGTGCAATTCTCTGTGGATAATCTCATTTCAATTAAATTCTCTTACGGTTTGAAAGTGATACCACAAGTATGGAAAACCTTTATCATTATTGCCTTGCATGATTTGGCATGTTCCTTATTTGTGTCTGCTATTTGCAGGAAACACTTCTTGTACACAAGGATTTAGCACAGACAGGTGCTCTTAATGAGCTTATTGTTGACCTTCGTGTTGAAGGTACAGTTTGCAAAGGAATCTCTCTCTCTCTCACTTTTCCCCAAAATATCTAATATGATTCTTATCATTTTCTTCTCTGGCCACCCTTCCAATAGCGGGTCCGAGCTAAGATGTTGCCAGCTTATCACTTAATTGTTATCTTATTTTAAAGTGAACGTGCTAGTTGAGGAGAGGAAAGGAAATCATTTTCAACATGGGCATGCAAAGTTAATAAATATTGAAAAATTCTACCGTCGCAGCCTGGTTTTATCCAGCTTTTGAAAATGACTGGGTTGTTGATGTTGTTCATTCAATAATTTTGATATTTTTGTGTTACTGGTGTTGCTAACTTTAACAAAGTTGGATCAAGATTGCGTACTAGATGAGAGGAGTAGACACACTTGTAGATTATACTATATATGTAAAACTAAGCTCCAATTTTTCACTGACCTTTCAGAAAGCTCAATGAAACACACGAATTATCTCAAGGCACAACATAACAGAGCAACTTTTTGGCAGGTGTTACTTTATATGGTGGACCAAGGGCAAGTTCCCTGCTTAACGTTCCTGAGGCACGATCATTTCATCATGAGTACAGTTCACTGGCTTGCACTATTGAGTTGGTGGATGATGTCCATGCCGCCATTGATCACATACATAAACATGGAAGGCATGTCTGCATTTTATTTTGGAAAGCTTGTTAACAATATGAATCTATCTCTCAGCACCCTTCGTTCCCCATGTATAATTAATTGTGTGGTTTATATGGAATTTATTAGCTGTATTTTCTAAAATTCCCTACTTTCAACAGTGCGCATACCGACTGTGTTGTTGCTGAAGACCCAGAAGTTGTGGAAGTTTTTCTACACCAAGTTGACAGGTGATAATACTTAAACCTATCTCATTCCATATTGTACATTGTTAGCTCGGTTTATTGTCTGTGATTGGGATTTGTAGTTTGTTATGTTATTGGCAATCTCACATCGTGACTTTATGTCATTTGATTCAAAATATCCATGGGTACTAATGAATGTCGTTTGTGATAAACATTGCAGTGCTGCTGTTTTCCACAATGCAAGCACAAGATTTTGTGATGGCAGTCGATTTGGACTGGGAGCAGAGGTATGACATTGTGTGACAGTTGCCACTAGAAATAGGCAATTTTTCTCGTGGTCATTGATCTTATATTTGATTCTCTATGATTTCTGTACAGGTTGGAATAAGCACAAGTCGAATTCACGCTCGAGGTCCTGTAGGAGTAGAAGGATTGTTAACAACAAGATGGTACTAATTATCGGCTTTAACAGTTTATTGATTGGTTATTTGTGCTTTTCGTAGTGATGGTGATAAATCATTTTTGGTATTCATTTTAGTTAGAAAATGGATTGTTGGAGAGCAAAATTTTTTTTGGTGTCATTAATAGGGCATGGTGGCTGCACAACACAACATTATATTCATAACAATAAATCTGAAGGTTTCAATGTTTAAATGCTGAAAGTAAACTAATGCTGCCATGTTGTAATTGCAGGATCCTGAAAGGAAATGGACAAGTAGTAAATGGTGATAAAGAAATTTCCTACACATTTAAGGATCTCCCCATTGAATCCTAAGTCTATGGATGGAGTCACAAGCATCTAACAATGACGCCGCCATCAATGAAAAAGGTCTCCCTTGATCCTTAGGCGATCAGTTTAGAGGGAGAATATGGAAGGAAGAAGATTGCCTCTTTGCCCTTTGTTGCGTTTATATATTGTGTAGAGAATTCTAGCTAATTTAATAATTTTATCGTCATTGCTTTCGGAATAATTGGTAGTGAGGTTTTGGCTTAAATAATAAATAATATTTCTCAATTTAATTGATAACTGACTGGACTTTTGGGAACCCTAAATGCAGAGCCTGATTTACGTTCGTCCCAGTACAATAGTTTGAGCAGTGAGTAATTAGAGGTATTTATTTGCCTTGGTCAGTCATCAACAAGGGTCTCTTAGGAAATGGGGCACTCACACGTGTTCTGTTCTTTCCCTCAGTTTGCAATTTTGTAGACACAGACCAATGCTTATATGCATAAACCATGACGACCTTCAGAAGAATTCGGTCAACTTAAAAATCGCCTTTATTAGATATCGATTAAATTCGTGGCCTTTCCTAACAAAAACACCTAAGCAGTCTATGATCTAAATTTCAATTTCTTTGTCCTTGATGTATTTAGAGCATCAACAACCAAGATTATCACTGTAACAATTAACAGGAAAAAGAAGAAGAAGAGCTAAGATATTGAATAAGAACGGTCCAAAACCATTGGAACGCTCTTAAATTGGTCACGACTTGCCACTATATGCCACAAGCGAACAAGTTTGATACTCAAAAAAGCTGTCTATGGAAAAACATCCCTCAGACCTCTACATTTTCTGCCGAACATCATTTTCTTATAACCTAATATTCAAAGAGCAAGCATCTTTATCTCATAGGTTGCGAATTTCTTATTCAGCAATAAACAACTATTTCAACCATCTCTTCCAACGGAAGTAGCCAAAAATTAGGTAAAATCTTAAGCTTCGACGAACTTCTTAAGTTTCTGCAACCACACCAAGTATTCTCTACTGTCTTTGTTGATCATGTACTCGTGCAAAAAATTTGTTGTGCTGGGCTTGATTCCTCTGATCTCCAAGTACTTGTGGAAAGACTTTTGCAGATTCTCATCCAAATCACTGGAAACAAATATGAGGGATTCAAATCAATTAGAGGAAACATGCCATCAAAATATTGAATTGATGTCATCAAAATATAGCCTTACTGGAAGTCAGGCCCCTCATAGGCAATTTGATCATCAGAGTTTTCTGGATGTTTCACAGACAAGGCTTCAATTGCAATTTCATCTGGGTAGGCGGTGACACTAAACTCCAGTGAGGGTCCATCCTTCTTAGAGACATTGACAACAAGTGGGATACTAGACTGAACAGATTTTTCACTATCCTCGTCTCCATTGTCATCGTCATCATTTTGTTCCCCGGTAACTAGATCAGGCATATGAACTTCAACTTGTATGTCTTCTCCTTGATATTTTCGTTTCAGGGTTATGGTTTGAAGTCCAGGATTATCTTGAATTTCAAAAGGGAAACCATTTGGAACCTCGTCAACCTATAAGAATGTAACAGAATCTCTAATCTTGTTACGACAATGCAACATTGCACGATAAAATTCGTTAGCATAAAAATAGTTAGAAGGGAACAACTCATCACGGTTTCCTAATAACACTTGTATCTGTATCTCTAGCTAATAAATTGGTCATGTCGCGCATTAAGAGCATCAAAAGCAATCTATAGAAACTCAGTCAATCTGGTTATATTCTTATCAAGATTATCAATAAAAAGATATCAGAAAACAGACTTCGAAATCAAGCAAGAGTATGGATCACTATCATTGGTTCAAAAAAAAAAAAAAAAAAAAAACTCTCTCAAGTCGCCAAAGAAACCGAACTAATCTATATTTTCAGCATCAGCAAGCTGTATGGATTGACTGAAGCACTTCAAGAACGACAGAAGGACACTAAATGATATATGCAACTTATCTCATTTCTAAACGAAACTGATAAAAATTAAAATCATGACTCCAAAGAAAAACACTATTCGACAGTGAGAACTCAATTCTCCCAAAAGACTGTATGTCCATCTTCTAATAACAGAACGATTCAGAGTATATAGAACAATAAGGGCTTCAAAATCCAAATATTCATTACAACATATATATAATATATATATATAAGTTCGCATTTGAACAGAATGGTTCAATATGATTGAGGTGGGTTTCTAATACACATCCAAATAGTAGGGACACAGCCTTCAGAGCCTCATTTTTCTCGGCCTAAACACGCATTTTCTTAGAAACCAAACAACCCATTAACGCAAAAGAACAAATAACCTCACCCGGTCGTGATCGTCAGTTTCCGTGGCGCACTGGATTTCTGACTCGATAACTCGGAGAAGCGACTCGTCCGAGTTGGGTTTCTTTGACTCGGAGGAGAAATGAAAGGTCGGAACCAGAGGGGCGAGAGCGTGGGTGCGAGATATATTGGCATGGTTTATGGCCGCCACAACCAGAGACTGGTGATTCCTCTGAGACCGGGCCACCCGATAAGCTAGTGGAGCCAAGGACGAGGCCGATTTGCGAATAATGGAAGTGAAGGCAGCCATTTTTTCTGAGTCGCAGGGAACAGAGTAGGGTTTTAGGATTTAGGGCAGAAGGGGTTTTAGGGTTTAACTTTTTAAGCGCGGATGTAAGGGCTGGGCTTCTTCAAAACCCCTCCCCCGACTTGATCGGTCACTCTCTATGGCCCAATGTCGTTTACATCTAACAACATTAGAAAACGACAGCATCCTTATAAAGCAACATATTACTTTCTTAAATAAAAGATAAAAATATGTCGTTTCTGAGCTTTAATTAAAAATGAAAATTGCTTTTGTCTTCAGTTTTTATTTTAGAGTTTATGGCACAAATGCTCCTTGAACTATTTAATTTGTGGCAATAAAACTCTTAAACTTTCCGATTTGAAGTAATTTTATTCTTAGATTGTTTAACTTGCAACATGCTATTATATTTATGAACAAAAACACATGTGAGGAGTACGTTGTAGCATTTGAAAGTATAATTAAGGGAAAATAAACTGAATAAAAGAATCTTTTTTTAAAAGATATATTATTTGAATTTTCAACTACATTTTTGGATGCTACCATGTGTTCTTAATATGTGTTTTTAGTCAGAAATTTAAATGTTGTAATTTAGAAAATCTAAGAACCAAATTACTTCAAATCGAAAAGTTCAAGATCTTAATTATACAATTAGAATTTTGAAGACTAAATTGCTTCAAACCAAAAAATTTAAAATCTTAATTATCACAATTAATATTTTGGGGACCAAATTATGTCATACATTGGATAGTTCAAGGAACATTTATGCCATTAACCCTTTATTTCATTGAGTTTGCAATTACTCCAAAAGGACAAAAAATAATAATAATCGATGAGTGTTTGCAAACACTCTTCATCAAACTAGTTTTTATACTTAGTTTTGTCAAATTGCTCCGGTAAATATATCTTACAATTATTCAATAAAAATAAATCTAGTATTTTATTAATATAATAAATTATTGTAGTTAGAATTCTGAAATAGTGAGACCAAAAAGAAATAATACTCCTCAAAATAATTTTAGAACACCATTGTGAATATTCATGTAAGTGGTAATAAAATAAAGAGGGGGTTGGGGGGGATGAACTTTTCACAAAAAAAAATGTAAATAAAAAGATGCAACAAGGGAAAGGTTAAATAAGTAAAAGAAAATGAAATAATAAAAATAATAAAATTGATGATGACTATATAAGATTCCTGTCTACGTTAGAGGGTAGAGAACATTCGGCAATCAGAGTCAAAGATCTCTTTCTCCTGTTCCAGTTTCAGTTTCATCAGAAGAATCCTACTCACATTTGAAAGAGGTTCCTTTTTAAGCTGTCGCATTCAAACCATGGAGGAATTCTGAGATAGATAATTGGGTCCTTAGAAGGTGTTTGGAATTGGAGAGACTAAGAGATTAGAGATGAAGGAGGTGTTTGGGAGCCCAGGAAAGGTGAGTGGGTTGGCTCTCAGAATTGGGCAGTTCTCTTTTGCTGCTGCCTCCATTGGGATCATGCTCTCTGCCCCTGGCTTCTTCAACTCCACTGCCTTCTGGTATTTTTTCTTATTTATGTTTTTCTATATATATATATGTGTGTGTGTGTGTGTGTGTGTGTGTGTGTGTGTACATTTGTATACCTTTTTGTTTTTGTTTTTGCCTCATGGGTTTTTTGTTTTCTTCAAATTTTTTTCTGCTTATTGGGTGGTTTTTATAATAAATCTTCTGGGAAATTTTCAGTTTGAATTTTTATGCTTCATTTTAGAGGGCTTTATATTAGGCACATGTTTTGAAGAGGAATTTGGATAAAAGGAGCCAAAATTGTTATGGTTTTCTTAGTTTGTTACCAACTTACCAAGTAGTACTTTAACGCTACCATGAGTGGAAAGACAAGGCACTTCCACTTCGTGTTGATGCATTTTGGGTTTACATTGTATTAGCTCTACATGATATTATGGTCTGACAGCGAGAAAATCTTGGTCCTGTCGATTTTTCTCGAAATGAAAAAGAAGATTGGGGATTAACTAATCACTTGTATTATTATGAAATGTAAACCAAATGTTATGATGATTATCAACTTGTCAGGGTCTATTTAACACTCTACTCTAGTCCAACATAGTTGCCAGTGATACAGTTAAATAAACTTTAGATTGTATGTTAGTGCAACGATACTGGACATTGGATGAATAACTTATTTCTAAGAAAGGTCTAAGCTTCAAATTCTTTGGCCTTTTGAAATACAATTAAATGGCTCCAACCATGCTTTCAGCCTGAAAGTGATGCAGGCAGAGTTTGACTATTGTATATTATCCTTTCAGTGGCTTTCTCTCTCGTATTTCGATACTAACTCATGCTTGTTATAGTTGTTCTTGATCATTCTGACTCTATTTTACTACTTGGCACCCCTTCTCAGAATGTAAACTTTATCTTGTGAATTTTAGGGATGCATTTTACTTGAGAAACTATTTTCAATAGATTGTTCCTCCTTTTTGAGTTGCAAGAACTAGCAAATTTCTATAGGATAATTGATGACAACAGTAAAATTCGTTTTGGAATTACTGAAAGACCCCCCTTCCTCTGTCGTTGGTAGGGAAACCTGAAGACAGTAATCGTCCAAATAAGTCACTCCTTGTCACTTATGGGATGCAATACAATGACTCTCCAACATCCTATTCTCAGGTGGAAATGATGTCATGTTTCTCCACATTTGACATATCCTACGTAACTGTCAATCCCTTGAAAAGTTATTTTCATTAGAGCACTCTTTTCTTCGGAAGTGTGAACTAGATCATGTTTTGTTTTAAGTAGGGAAATTTTCTTGTTATATTTTACGTGTGGTTAACTTATGCCTTTATTTAATTGATATTCTACATATGTTTCCAGTTAAGTTCTTCCATTGCCCAGTTCCTCTAGTTATTTTTACTTGGAAGTACATTGAGAGATAAGTACTGGAAGTTCATGTGTTGTAGAGTGTTTTCACATGCAACTGCAAGCATATCCGAACACCTTGTGTTCTGATCTGCTCATATGTGGTTTTTGTTTCTCATGCTATGCTTGTGTTTTCCTATTAGTATTTTAGCTATAGAAAGCTTTAAGTCTTTATCTGCTCCAAATGTTTTGGTACAAATATAACTTTCTTTTTTCGATCCAGCTATCTAATTGCATCAATGGGGCTTCAAGTTCTTTGGAGTTTTGGACTTGCATGCCTTGATTTGCATGCTTTGAGATCAAAGAGAAGCTTGTACAATCCTGTTTTAGTGAGCCTCTTTGTTGTTGGTGATTGGGTAAGTTTCTATTCAGTTTCTTGAGTCATTGTTTGTATGCAAGCATATAAACCAATTAAAATTTAAAGCATAGAATAGAAGCAATAAACTTGTTTTTTTTCCCTTCTAAGAGTATGCTCAATATTGTTTCAATTCTTTCTAAGAGTATGCTCAACATTGTTTCAATTCTTTCAATCTGTTTTCTTTTTCTGATTTTTTTTTTGAAGTAATTTTTTTGTTAATAACAAATTACAGGTAACCGCCATTCTATCACTGGCAGCTGCTTGCTCATCAGCTGGGGTGACGGTTCTTTATTCAAAAGATTTGAATTACTGCAATTCACCACCCTATCTTCCATGTATCAGGTTCCAAATTTCTGTAGCCTTGGCTTTTATCTCGTGGTTCCTCCTTGCTGTTTCATCCCTTGTCATGTTTTGGCTGTTGGGGGCAGTATGAACAAGAACAACCGTACCAACTTCTCAAACTGCTGATTTCTCTTATTCACCCTCCCTTGAAATTATTGTTGCATTTGAAGTGCAGGGATCCCTTTAGCACATCTAAAAGCTTTTGATACTACTTTTTCGATTAGTATTGGGTTCACAGGTACGAGATCAGTTTGATTTTTCTCAACTTAGCAGCTTGGTAGGAACTTAGAGTACTCGATCAAATCCCGGAAAGAGAGAGGAAAAGTTGTACTTTTTCATGCTTCTTTTCTGTCTTTCACTCTGGTATTTTGTTGTCTCAAGTTAAATGTTGTCAAGTCATTTTCTTTTTCTCTGTGAATAGAAAGCACATGTATAATTGGCATAGTTTTTCTGTCTCATAAAAATCTTGTGAACACTGCTATCTGATAATTTTACAATGCTACCTTGTGGATGCTTTGTAATGGGTGATTAATTTTACAATTATCAGTCATTTAATTGCCAAAATTTTGGTTTGACTAAATTTTTTTTATAATCAATCATAATTGAAATCAACGTGCAAGGAAAGATCAATATTGATTTATCTTTTTCTTAGTTTAATTAATACTTAATTGTGATCTCGATACATAAACTTGTCATTTTCTGAGGCTTGACGAGTACGAACCTTGTACGAGAATAATGTGCTTCCTCAGCATCAATTATAAATGGTTTTTTTTTTATTTTTTATTTTTATGCTATAAGGGAATTATGTTATGGTCACAGGCATAACATAATTATAAAAGCCACACCTCACCTTTACTTTTGAAGTTAAATATTTGAATTCCCAACCCTTACATATATTATACATATAAAAAGCAATCATGCTCTAAGTTATCTCCAGGAGTAAAGGGTTTAATACACACTATCAGTAGTATTGCTCCTTGAACTTCTTCTTTTTTTTTTTAATCAGTTTGGAATTTTTTTTATTATTGTTATTATTTTGTGATTTAGTTTTCGAATGTACATATCCATAACAATCAATTCAAATTGTAAGTGGCCGTTAAAATTTAGAGGGATTGTCACGTGTACATGAGTGTTCATTGGTCGGTTTGCAAGCACCTTCTAAATCAACTAGTCGAATTTCAGTCGGTTCTCACATGCTCAAACCGTAGGTTAGAATGCATTGTTTTTAGGTGATAATACTTCAGAACTTTTCCTAGCATCAAATTTTGTCAGGTGCCAAAGAATTCCATTTACTTCACCCGTGACAATTGACAAGGATGCTCTTGGTTATGGTGATGAACATGAGCCTAGAAATTTGGGTGTATAGAATCTTCAAAGTCTGCACTCTAGGTTTCGTTAGACAACAATATAAATTTTAGTTATATCTTCAATTGATCTAGAATTCTCAGGAATGTGTATATGACTGTATGGAGGAGAGGTTCAAATTCTAATTAAGTCAGTTTATATATAAATTTTAACAGTAGATGATAGTTTTATTATATATATATACACATATATATAGGTTGCCAATTCAGTAGGTATTTTTTTTTAACCATGTGTGAATTGGTGCCCTATATTTATATATATATATATATTCCTCTCTTTTTAATTTTAAGAAAAAAAAAGAATTTCTAGTACAACGTTGTAACAGTCTAAACAAAATAAATTTATTTATTGGACTCCAGTTGCCTCACACTAATTTTTATTTTTTTGGTCCATGTATTACATTTTTCTATCCGCAAAGTACCATCAACACTTGCGACTGTGTTGCTTCTATTGTAACAATTTTTTTACATTACCCTTTGGTTGTTTGTTTTTTTTTTTTTTTTTTTTTTTTTTGGTCTTATTTGACATAAAATTATACTTTCACTTGTGTAAAGCTTACATTATATCTTATTACATATTATTGAGTAGGAAAATTAAATTTGGATGTTCCACAAATACAATTTCACCTATGCCATGTTAAAAAGTATATACATATATGAGTTCAATGATTCGAGTTTGACTCATTCAAGAATATTAGGATAACACACGCTCTTCCGATTCAAAATTAAAATGATATTATTGGTGTTACTGCATTCTTTGAATTTGTTAAGCTCCCTGTAACATACCCCGTGGAGAGATCAAAAGGTTCTAGCTAGGAAGTTGCAATCATGTATGGAATTTCAAAAAGAAAGATTTGCGAATTTACAAACTTCTAGTAAATATTGACCATGTATGTAATATAAGAGAACAATTGGAAATTCTAATAAATTTTGACCATGTATGGATTTTTTTTTTAGGTAAAAAGGAAATTTATTATTAAAATACAATATGAGCAATACAAATAGAAATTTTCAAATTACAAAACAAATCATTAACATAAAAGAAAAATAAAAAAATAATAATAATAATCCTAGCATACGTATGAGTCACTTTATTTGCAGGACAAAAGATAACATGACAAGAGTCATCATTGCTGTCTCTTAACAAAAAAATTTGTATAACTAGTAATATTAGTAGACACTGTTAGAGAAGTTTACCATATCCAAAACAACTTTGAAATCAGTTTTTACCATGTGGACAATGAATCCCAAAGACGCCACAAGAATGAGATCTTCATTATCTCAAAGCATAACACCAACTCTGATATATTCCACCTTTGTGAACTATGCAGCACCTATATTAAATTTCTTCCAGATTTGAATCTTAGAAGATTCATATAAAAACACAAAAGACAAATAAAAAATAAACAAAACCTATACAAATCTAAAATCTGGTAGGATAATAAATAAAATAAACAAAATTTATACAGATCTAAAATCTGATAGAACAAAACTCTAATAAATCTTAGGAACATGACCTTCATACAGATGGAAGGATTATTGCAAGCAACAAAAAAAAAAAAGAGAAATCCTACCCAGAGAGGGGAATTCTCCAGTGAGATACGGAGAGCAATATAAAGGTTATTGAAGAAGAAGATGGAGTTTTTGAGAGAGAGAGAGAGAGAGAGAGAGAGAGAAGGGCTAGGTTTAGAAGAATATATCGTGTATGGAATTAAAGAAAGAAGAAAGATTTGAAAATTCATAAAATTCTAGTAAATATTGACCAAGTATGTAATATAAGAGAACATTTGGAAATTTAGAATATTCCAACGTAACCGATGTTAAATGGGATAACTGCAAAAAAATATCTTGAAATATGGTCTTCATGCAAGTTTAACCATATTTTTTGGCTTATGTAAAATTATATCTCTACATTTTAAATTTCTACAAATTTGTACTTTATGTGTACAAATTGGGTGATATGTACTAACTGCATTAAGTTATTTTCAATAGAATTTTTGTGTTAGTCAAACAAAAATATGATATCCTCAATTTTAATTACGTATTTAGTAAAAAATTTGTTAGTCAATTTATATGCAAAATATACAAATTTGTAGAGATTTGAAATATAGAGGTAGAATTTTATACAAGCCAAAAAACATGGTTTTATATTTGCAAAAAGGCTCTACTTTAAGGTTTTTTTTTTTTTTTTTTTTTTGTGTGCAGATAACCCTTAGAAAATTTGATGACAATTTGATGTAAATGACCTCTTTCAGATTTTCTACTAGTAATTCACTTTAATTTGAGATTTCTAATAATACTTAAGGTTTTGCAACTAAATTGCTTATCTCGTATCTAAAGAAATCAAGTCAACGAAATTCGTGAACAAAATTCAATGGTGGAGCCAAGAGTTACATCCAGTGGGGGGCATAAAAAAAATTCTTAAAAAAAAAAAAAAAAATACCGCACACAAAATTTTTGGTTTTATATCTTTGTTTTTAGTTTTGGGCTTCTTTCAAAGTTCCAGCCTAAGTACTAAAAATTGAAAAATTTCTGATCAAATTTTTTGAAAAATTCCAGATTGATTTAGAAAAATATTACGTTTTAAAACTTGTTTTAGAAAAATAACACTTTTAATAATCACTTAGAAAAATACCACTTTTTCTTCAAAACTGGTAACTAGTCAAGTAACTTGATTGCTTATTTCAATTATCTCATCAATTAATAAAATATGGTATTTTTTAAATACTTTTTTAAAGTGGTATTTTTCAAATTAAAATTCAGGATTTTTCCGGGAGTTTTCAATTTTTTTAAAAAATTACCATAGAAAATCAAATTTCCTCTTTAGTTTTTGTTTAGTAATCATAAAAATTTTGGGCCTTAAATCTAGGACTCAACTCTTTATATAATATAAGGGGAATAGTACATATAGCTATAAACCTAGGAAAAAAACAGAATAAATAGACTTAGTTAGGATATGGTTCATGGAGCCAAAATCGAAACTCAAAATTTTTATACGGGCAATAGTAAAAATTTGAAATTTTATTAGGAGCAAGGTCATAATATATTGAAAATTATGCCTATATAAATATTAAAAAAAATTCAGTGAATAATTTTGTGAATTCGGAAACTTTGAGCTGAGTATGCACAAACAAAAGATTTGACTTAAAATTTTTATACGGGCATAATTTGAAATTTTATTAGGAGCAAAGTCATAATATTTTGAAAATTATGCCTATATAAATATTAAAAAAAATTCAGTGAATAATTTCGTGAATTCGGAAACTTTGAGCTGAGTATGCACAAACAAAATATTTGACTTAAAATTTTTATACGGGCAATAGTAAAAATTTGAAATTTGAAATTTTATTAGGAGCAAAGTCATAATATTTTGAAAATTATGCCTATATAAATATTAAAAAAATTTCAGTGAATAATTTTGTGAATTCGGAAACTTTGAGCTGAGTATGCACAAACAAAAGATTTGACTTGTTTTAATTCATCACCCCTAGTCCTTCTTCCATGTGTTCCAAATTTTTGTAGCCTAGTCTTTAGTCTCAAGGTTCCTCATTGTTGTTTTACTGCAGTAACATAAAATAAGAACACCCATACCAACTTTACAAGCTGCCGATTTTTCTTTTTTCGACTTTTTCCCTGCAATTTTCATTACGTTTAGAAACACAGCGGTTTTTGACAACATTGTAAAGCTTTCGATACTTTTTTTTTTTTCTTTTTGTTGTAATTGCCTGAGTTTATAGGTTGTAGAGATCAGTTCAATTTCCTCAACTCAGTTTCTTGATGAGAACTTGTCTAAAGCAATCAAGTTTGAGTAAAGTTCCACTCTTTCATGCCTCTTATTATATCCCCATGTGAAAGCACTTGTTTGATTGGCATGGTTATTGGTTATCTAAAACACACTGAAACAGTCCCAAGATAGTATGAACTATGAAGTGAGCCCATTATTCCCTTTCAACAACAGTGTTCATGTACTATAGAAACGACAAAAATTTTTAGCTATAGATATTCTCTCTCACAAAATAAAGACGGTTATTTTTTCTAAAGTAATCATGCTCATAATCCACGAGCAAGCGCAAAGATTAATCTTGATTTATACATTATTATTAAGTTTGCTTAATACCTGTTACTTAATTGCAAGTGGTCATGGACCTTATACAAATTCAGTTGTTAATCTTTGCATTTACAATTTGGTTTGATTGGAGTGACTTGTTTGGTATTTGATTGGCTTGAATTATTTGGTTTGATTGGATTGACTTGTTTGGTATTTGATTGGCTTGAAATGTTTGGTTTGCTGGTTTGAATTGTTCGTCATGAACTGATTTTTGATTGGAATTATTTGCGTCATGTCTGTTCGAATTTGATTGGTTTGAAGTGTGATTTGATTAATTGATTGATTTAAATTGTTTGTTGTGATTAATTTGATTGCATTGATATGATTGAGGATTATCTAGTGTGTTTGAATTTTTTGGATTAGTTCAAAGATTATTTGAATCGTTTGACTTTTTTGAACTGCTTGACTAATTGATACGTTTGATTTAATCGTGATTCGATGATATCGTTATGTTTGGCATCCTCGTATATTTTCTTATTATTGTTTTATCACGAGCTAAAATCATTCACTATGACAAGAGGAGATAAGATATGTTCCTTACTTTACTCTTACATCTTATAACACTGCTATATTTATTTCTCAACTGAAAATTATAATGAAAATTGAAATATTTCTTTCGGATATAAAATACTTCGAAAGCTCCAAAAAATGTCATTTCGGATCTTAATGAGTTTTGGGAGCCATGAGCCCCCTTAAAGGGGAGTAGAATCTTCATTTCTAGACAAGATCCTAGTTCGAGAGCCACCGAACCAAAGCAAAATTTTGGACCCTGATAAGAATTCCTTTCCCAGTCAAATAAATTTGAATATATCCCTAGGGGTATAGTGTATGAGTCCTATAAGGTAGGACGTTCAACTACCCTCTCCGACGAGCGCACGTAAATCCTTTTGACACGGAGAATGATAACTATTAAAGAGCTCTAATTCCTCCATGTTTTCAATGAGTTCCTAGAGTCACTCTCTCTGATAAGTGCTTCTAAATCCTCTTGGCAAGGTATACAGTAGATAGCTGAGAGCTCTAATTCCTTTCTGATCCAAACCACGAGTCCAGAGAGCTCCAATTCTTTCTCGTCCCAAATGAGTTCGAGGAGCCATAAGCCCCCTTAAGTGGGTGTAGAATCCTTGCGGTCATTCATAAAGCATGATAATTCGTCGAGCCAAAATGATAAAAAAATTCAAAAATAATGAAAAATAATAAGATCTATATGTGTGTGATAAGAAAGTGCAAGAAAAGTATTGTAGGAAGAAGCAAAAGCTTGACTTGAACTACTCCTGTAGTCCGAGTAAACTCGCACCAAAGAGGAGGCTAATTGTAGGGGACGAAATTCATCCAGCTCATTTTATGGCCTATACGTGACCTATTAGAGGTATTTATGTGTTTATGTATCTTGTGTTTTATAAAAATGTGTAAGTATTATTTATATCTGATTATTAATTTTTCAAATTAGGCCTATTTAGTAAGTATCCTAATATGACTAGGTTACCCTAAAAATAATTATTAATAGATCTTTGTATTTATTAAACACACGCAATTTGCCTATAAATATGTAGTCTTCATCTTCATTCGGGGTTTCTATTCTTGCTTTGCATATTTTCTATAAAATATTTACTGATTTCTTATTTTTTTGCAAGAAAATCAGAACTACATCAAAGTTTGATCATGTAAAGAGTATGTAGGCAGCTCCATGAGCACAACTTAAAATCAAGTTATTCTATTTTTTCTGGATACAAGATTGCAATTGGTCATGAACCCTATACAAATTCAATTATAAATCTTAGCGTTTACAGATAAAGTCCATATACAAATTCAATTGTAAATCTTAACATATATAGACAAAAATGAAGGATGAACCAAAATTAAGTTCGTCTATTGCTCTGTAACGCAATCATGCTCCAAAATGAAGTTTGCTTCTGGGTCAATCTCCCATTTGAGTTGCAAAAAGAGTAATTAATATCCTTTCAAATATTCAAGATATTAGCTAATTCAATTGATAAAACCTTGGCATTAAATTATTTTTAAAAAAAAGAACAAAAAGCAACGAAAGGGTCTATGTAGTATTCTTTCCATTTCACATTCCATATTCTTGAACCAAAATAGAGGAGGAGGAGATAAACAAAATAGATTAAAAAAATTCTAAATCACAATGCACCAATCCTCCCCACATCACATGTTTCTTTTTTTCTTTTTCTTTTTTGGTAGCTAATTCTCAAAGTAGGTTCCAAAAAAGGGGAAAAAAAAAATCATGCAGCCAATGTTTCTGCTTCTTAATTTTCTCTTAAAAATAATGGGAGCATGTTTCATTTCACATGGTGGGCCACACAATCTTTTCCCTCTTTTTCTTCAAACATCTTTAGTTCCCATTTTTAATGATAGTGTTGTTTTTATTGTTTGTTTTCAACCACTTGATGCCAATATAATCAAATATGGACCATGTCCCCTATAATCAAATGTTCTTTTTTTTCTTTTTTCTTTTTTTGATGAATCAAATGTTCTTTTCATTGAGAAATACATCCATTAAATGATAATTAAAGCCCTCATTATCATAGGATCCTTGAGAGATTAAGAAAGCTATAGGATCTTATGCCATATAAAATTCTAAGGTGGCTACTAATACACCTAACACTTATTTTGGCTGGTTCGTAGAAAAAAGAATTTTGGGTTGCTGTTGCTCATGTCAAAAGGTATTGTGGAGTTTTCTGCTTTGAGCTATCCCTATCGGTGATAGCATAGTGTAGTGGAACTAGGGACATGGAGGAAATGTGGTCTACTTATGTGGCTATTTTTGAAAAAAAAGAAGAAGAAAGAAAATAGAAAAAGAAAAGAGAGAGATAAAATAAGGAAAATAAATTAGGACAATATTGTATGGTTGTGTGTAATATTTCAAAAGAATGATTGGGCTCGAAAAGGGCAGTTTGGACGACTTTTGTATTTGAGAAGGAAATTCACAATTAAAATTACGCGTGGTATTTTTTTCTTCTTTTTAAGGGAAAAAAAAAAGAGAAAAAAAAAACCTTCCGTGTACTTTTGATTTTGTTTTGGAGGGTACCGATCTTATCTACCTTGTCTTAACATAATAAGAACCTTTCATTTCTTTTCCTCTCTTCTTGTTTGGGCCAACCTTTAGCATAAGATGAGCTAGCATTTAGCAACAGAATTAAAGCTATATCAGGTAAAGTGATCAAATTTGTAAGCCCATAAATCTAGTGCAAATAAATATAAAACAATAATAATTGGTAACGAGTAAGAAATATATGAGAGTTGTGAGACCTATAATTCCTGATCTTCTGTTACGTCATTCTCTTTTGGTCAAATCAATTGGAATTGGTGGTAAAATTACATAAATTTTCAAGCATTTTATAAAAATAATACCAGTATGAGTGAGATAATAACCAAAATGTTTAATCGACTGTTATACCTAATACCCATCGGATCTGATTCTCACTTTCACATCAACATAAATTCTCTATGGCTTTGGCACCATAACAGGGAACCGCGTTATCCTTGAAGGGTCCTTCTTACGTGGAAATAAGACTCACTTTTTAATGTGCTAACCAGTTAGATATATTTGATTTGGGGGCCACATAGTCATTTATTGATGATCTTTGATTTTACAAGATAGGACTATTATGATGCCGCGTTAATATTTGTCTTGTGAAGTCCATACAAGGACGGCCAAAGTCTTTTCTATATTAGAGCCTGTAACCTTGAGGTGTAGAGAAGGACCATAATTCTGGCTGTCCCATGGGAGCCCTTAAACCTTGAGGTGGAAGGGGCGATTCCTTCTGTCCCATGGGGACCTGTAGACCTAGTCTTGTTCTCGAGTGATCGAATCCTGCTATGTATCACTGACAGTGATGCATTAGTATGCGTCACCGGTAGTAATGCACATGACAAATGATAGAGTCAATTGAATCTCGCATTGTTATGTTACGAGACAATTCTAGTTCTAATTCGTTGTCACATATAATGAGTCCATGCTTGTGAAGAAATATAAATCTATTTTGTAGTATTTTAATCTAAAATCGCAGAAGAGAGGAGACATTTCATTCACTGAAAAAAACTCATCATGAATAATATAAATTACATATGCAAATTGAACAGACATGACTTATTTCTATGTACACTAGGATTACACATTTCACAACAAATGATCTCATTGAAGACACTGAACCTTCAATCTTATGACTCACATCAGGCAGACCAGCAGAAACTGATGTTTAAACTGTGAAGAAAATAAAATTTATGTGACAAAAGAAAAAAGAACAAACGCATTTCAAGCACAGATAACTTACTACCTAAACAGATTCTACTAGCTTAAGCAGCAACAAGCACTCATCACATGACAATCTCTGGCTTCAAAATGCTAGATTTGATCTCTTTGTGTGGCAAAACCACGCCTCCATTGCTGTAAATTTCATCGCTCACATGAACATCTTCTCCAAGAATAGTCATGTTCTCGACACGGGCCCATTGCCCAACAGTGGAATGCCAGCCAATGATGCTGCTGGAAATGCAAGCATGCTTCTTGATGCGGACTCCCCGCATTACTGTGCAGCGTGAGAGCCTAACTCCTGACTCAACAACACAACCAGGGCCAATGGCAACATCTGGCCCAATCAAGCATCCCTCTCCAATTTTGGCCGTTTCATCGACCAGAACATTACCGACAATGTGGGAGCCGATTGCCAACTTAGAGGAAGATTTCTTCCTCAGTGAGTCTAGGTAGAGTCTTAAGCCAGTGATGTAGTCCCTTGGCTGTCCAATGTCCATCCAGAACCCTGGCAGCACCATTGCGAAGAGCTTCTTTTCTGCGGCAATTTTTGGGAAAACCTCCTTCTCAATTGAGGTGGGCCTCAGTTCGATTCGATCAAGAACTGAAGGGCTCAACAAATAAATTCCAGCATTGATTTTGTTCCCAACAAAAAGTTTTGGTTTTTCTACAAATTTCTCCACTTTCCCTGTTGATTCTTCCATAACCACCACGCCATATTTTGATGGCTCATCCACCTACATAATATAAATAAATTATTTTAAAACCATAATGTCTTACAATGAGCAAAAAGATAAATGGAAATTAACCAAAAAGATGTAAATCACTTCAGGTGTTACCTTGGTCACCATAATGGAAGCCTCTCCACCATGGGCTTTGTGAAATTCAATCATTTCCTTAAGTGGATATTCACTGATGACATCACTGTTAAGGACAAAAAATGGCTCACCAGACTCATCTATCAATTTGTCCCTAGCAAGAGCCAGAGGACCAGCAGTACCAAGTGGCTCAGTCTCTTGTGAGCAAGTGATCTTGATCCCAAGCTTTGTCTCAAAATCCTTCAAGAAGTTCAGCATCACCTACAGAAATGGAGACGAAAAAATAATCAAACTTCAGATGCATCAGCCTACTGAGTCTTCAACGATCTTTTCCGTGAAGAAAGTGCATCACTTAGTTACCTCTGGTTGGTAATTGATAGCCAAAACCACTTCGCTCACTCCAATAGCCTTAAGAGCCTCTATCTGAAATAACATACCACACATCCGGTTGAAGTTATGGAACAGGCTAATCATGCAAGTAGAAGACTACCATAACACAGTGTAACTAAACCATATAACACAATTTGATCGATGTTTACAGCATATAGGTGTCATAGAGCATGGAGATTCAATGAAAATCGGAAATCTAGATATACGGCAAGTTACAAAGTTTACCTGATGCAGGATCATGGGTTTGTTAGCAAAATCAACAAGTGGCTTAGGGACGCTGAGTGTCAGTGGCCTCAAACGTGTCCCGAAACCTCCAACTAGAATAAGTGCCTTCATTTTCTCTTTGCCCCTTGTTTTTCCTGTTAATCACTATAGTTAGACTCGAAGCAACTCAAACACAGATTTACAGAATACAGATTCCTGTTCTCCTATATATAATTATCAGAGAAAAAGAGAGAAGCACAAAGATGGAACTCTAACATTTGTAGATCTAATAATAATATTACCGGTACTCATCTCCTAGAGGAAAATTTTCAAACCTTAGCTGACGGGTAGCAAATTGAGGTTGCCACGGGTAAAGTACTCAGGCAAGAAAGAATAACACCAGTTTATCACAAAAGTAGAAATGAAAGACCCAAAAAATTTTTGAGCAAGGGAAGAAACAAAAGGATACAATTACGTGTCATAAGACGAATCCCATTGCTAAAATGAGTAAATGGACATCCATCCAAATGGTTTAGCTGGTAGACAGAACAAAAACAACTTCCAGCTATACCACAGGCTGGACTTTTAAATGAGAGAATGCCAAAGCCGTTATATTTTGGGACTGGTTACTCAATAAAACCATATGGAACAAAACCCAGAACCTGCTAGCAAGATTGACTATTAGTCTATTACTTCAAGTAGACTCCAAATTACCTTCATTATTCTTCTTTTTACAGTCACAGATTCATCCATTTAAACGTCGAAAAGATAAATTCCTTACACAAAGTTTAAGCCAAGGAAAAATCCAATATCAGCAGGTCATAAGAGAATTTTTCACATGAAGAAACTCCAAAAAAGCCAAAGTCATTCATTTGGAGTTTGCTAAACAATTTTATACATTTCCATTCATTTTCTTTTTCCCCCCTGACATAATTAATACAGTCACAGTAAACAACAATTCCAATCATTTGATAGACATAATGACACCAAAGATTAATCAGCTTATGCTAATTTTCTAGGACAAAGTAAATTCACACAAAGCAGTATCAATCATAAAAAGACAACATCTTTAAGATTTTTTCTTTTTTTTTTTTTTTGAAAAAAAAAAAAGCACACTTCCAACATAGAGAACTGCAACAACAACAACAACAACAAAAAGGACCTTAACCCAAACAAAGTCTCCTGTCTACTACTACCTAGGACCAAACACATGAATCTTATTTTATAAAATAAAATGTGTTTTCCACTCCACAAGCTCTTATCCCTATCAAATTGGGTCTCTAAATCACCAAAAAAAAAAAAAAAAAACTACCAATGAAATCAAGAAATTATTAACACATATATTCCAACCAGATCTGCCCAGAAAAAAAAAAAAGATGAAAATATTAAATTGTGAATTGAAAGGAATTGGATCAATGGGAAGCATGGTTTTGAACAATCAGAGCTCCGAAACCGAAGCCACATTGTCCAATTCACCTTCTTAAGGGCCCATTAAAACGAAAACAAAAGGAGGAGGA
This sequence comes from Trema orientale, assembly GCA_002914845.1. Lineage (NCBI taxonomy): Eukaryota > Viridiplantae > Streptophyta > Magnoliopsida > Rosales > Cannabaceae > Trema > Trema orientale. The sequence goes on along the minus strand of JXTC01000318.1, from coordinate 273,424 downwards.
GTTCTCAGAACGTCCGTACAACCGGATCCTGAGAATCGCGAGATTCAAATGGCGGAAAGGAAAGGCAGGCCGAGCGTGACTCGGGAATTTTACCTCTTGCAGGCAGATCTCACCGAATCGCTCGGCTCGGGCGAGTCAGGACTGAGTCGGCGTCGGTGGCTGAGTTAGTGAGACTCGACTCGCCTAACGCGATAACGGTCCGTCTCTCTCGGGTCTGAGCTGTGCACAGGGCGTTGGTTAAGGAAAAGCTTGCCGGGATTTATATATACGCGCCTATTAACTAACGTCGTTTTTAAAAAAAATAATAATAATAATTAAAAAATAAAAATAACGTGCTTTTGATTGGTTGAAGAAATCCGAGTGACGTGGCCTTTGGGAAAGGCTTTGTTGTTTGAGTGGGGGTGTGGCTTTCGGGGTGGTTTCGTAATTTTGTCAGCTTTGTGTTGTGGATAAATTTAGTACTATTTGTTTTGTTTTTGTTTGGCGAGGAGAGTCCGTACGTGGAGATGGGTCAGGAGGCCAAAGGGTATTGGCAAATTTTCCCCCTATTTTCTTTTTGTGACAATGACATTTATTTTATATTTTTCTTTTTATTTATTTTGTCAATATATTATGGATATCTATAGACTTTCTTCGTACACCAAACTTTAAAGAAAATGGGGAAAGAAATCAAGGGCAAAAAGCCATCACCATGTTGGTTTTAATAATTTCTTTGGGACCAATTAACTTTTGTATTTTTGAGAGAGTTTGTGATAAACACGTTAATATATGCATAATTATAAGTATATGAAACTATTATATTATATTCTCTAAAAAAAAAAAAAAAACTATTATATGATATACTATTATCAAGTGGATACATATTTAATTTAGAGTAGGATTATATTGACTTAAGTTAGTAGCATTTCATAATAAGTAAAGAAAAAGAAGAAAAAAAAATAGCACTTGCGTTTTATCAACTAAATATATTTTGTTTTGAAATATAATGGAGTGAGCATTATGATAACTGGAGTACTAGACATGATATTTTAATGACAAACATCGCATTCACTCTCTAATTTTACTTGAGGTTATGATAGGTTAGGTACAATCTCTTTTTATCTTCCTTTTCAATTTGTATAGATATCCTTGGTTATATGTTTTAAGCCTTTCAATTACTTATTTATCAGTGTACCTAAAATAGTAGATTATTCCTCTAAAAAAAAAGTAGATTATTTGGATACTCAATTATTATGTGATGTAAGGAATCAAGACGATGAACGATATGATTCCAATCCATAAAATTGACTAAATTATTTTAAATGTCGTAATTTTCATTAGAAGTTGCAAATAAAATCCAACCCAATAACATCTTAATCAAAGTATTAAATACTCCATGGAGAGAACTCAGCTTCAACTACTCCCTAAACCGTCTTTAATGATATACATCATACACCACATGATGCCCCAAAAATAGTGAAAAGACCCCCTCCCCCCTCCCAAAAAATAAATAATAATAATAAAATTAAACGTTAGCTTTAATTAAGGCATCAGAGTTTCTTGAATTAGTTTTATTTTTTTTT
>JXTC01000318.1:179380-271819 GCA_002914845.1 Trema orientale | reverse complement strand
AAATTTTAATTTTTTTGGTTCTAATTCTTATACAAATTAAAATTTGTATGCATTACGTTGTATTATAATATCTTGGGCTAGAACAAAGCTCTTTTTCAAAATATAAGAACTAGTACCATAAATTCTCTTATTAAATTACAGATCTAACCCTAGATTTAACAAATTCTTAATAGAATAAATATTTAGGACTAGCGACACACAATTTTAAGTTTTAATGATAGAAACAGAAGAGAGAAAAATAAAGAATCTAAATTGAGACTGTCTCAATAGTTTACATTCCATTTTCAACAGTTTAAGTTCCAATAAAGTAATTAATCTTTGAAAAGAGAGAGATTATACAAATTAAAAATTGTATATATTAAGTTATATTCTAATATCTTGGGCTAGAACAAAGCTCTTTTTCAAAATATAGGAACTAGTTCCATGAATTCTCTTATGAAATTACTGATTTGACCCTAAATTTAACAAATTCTTAATGGAATAAATGTTTAGGAACTAGTGATAAACAATTTTAAAATTTTAACGATAGAAATAGAAGAAGAAAAATAAAGAGTCTAAATTGAGATTTTCTCAAGAGCTTAAGTTCCATTTTCCAAAAAAAAAAAAAAAAAGGGAGGAGGGATCCTAAATTTAACAAAGGAAAAATTAGTGATTTTACCCCCTTACATTTACTATCAGTATGAATTTGCCCACTCACTTTTAACTTTGTATTCAAGTGTCATCTAGATGACAAATTTGTTTTTTCTTTGCTCCTTCACTTTTGACTTCATATTCAAGTACTTCTACAATGACAAAGTTGTTCTTCTTTTGCCCCCCACTTTTGACTTAATATTCAAATGTCCCATAAATTGGTAAAGTTATTATTTTTTTACCCCCTCAACTCTAATACCGTTAGAAAATTGTTAATAGACAATAATCAAATAATCATATTATTTTTTAAATAGCTAATAAATACCTTTTACTGCTTTTTCTTATTAGACTTTTCCAAAGAGCTAGTTTTTATGATTAAATAAATAAAATAAACGAAAAAGAGGTAAAAGAAAAGTAATTTTTTAATAGTTATATATGTATATGTAAAACACAAAATAGATAAAATAGAGAATTTTTGTATTAATTCATTAGTGTCAAAATATTTTTAGAAATTATGTAAAAAAAAAAAACTGCATATTTTCATATCCGAAAGACATTCTAAAAAATGAAATAACTATTTCATGAATTTGCTCTCTTATCTTAATAGAATAAATGTTTGGTTTTAAAATTTTAAGATAGAAACAGAAGAGAGACAAAAATAAAGAGTCTAAATTGAGACTTTCTCAATAATTTAAGTTTCCTTTCCGAAAAAGAAAAGTTTAAGTTCCAATAAATTAGTTAATATTCGAAAAGAGAGAATATAAGATACAATCTCAAAAGGTTACTACTTACAACCACAATTCACTGGCAAGTTAGCCGCCAAATATGGCATATATAGCAGCATATTCCAAGATTGATGCCCATACCATATAGCAAAACTAGATAGATTTTGCTTTTAGTGCAAGATCCACATAGAGTTGTATGATGCAAACCAGTACAAAATTCCAGCTAATTTCATCCTTCGATTTCGCACGCCTACAAACATTTTTTTATCATATTTCAAGCCACCACGAAAAAATATGTATTATTATTTTTTTTCATCGAAAAGCACAACATTAATTATTCGGAAAAATTATACTCTAAGATGCTATGAGTCAATTATGCCATTAATGCAAACAACATAGAAAATTTTATTCATTTCAGTTCCAAGCAAAAAAACTTGCACTAGTTATTTATTTATTTAATTATTTATTTTGACAGTTTTTTGGGTTGAACAAATTATATGCCTCGAAACAAACTTCAACTTCCGGACTAGATCTAGATTCTCGGGGATCTGAAGGGATGAAACTATTAAAGCAAGAAAATGTACTTTGCTTCCTAAGCAAACCATAGAAAAAGAAAAGCAAATTGAAACTGTGGGTTTACACCGAAATTTGTGACTGTTTGTATTGGTCAACGAGACCATGTTCTTCATTTTCTTGTTTAGAATTAGAAGCCTCTATCAAAATATATAATCTACCTATACGCGTTGACCCTTTGGTCATAAATATGCATGTATATATACAATCCCCTTAGCTTAAATGGTCAATTATTTTGTTATGATATTCTTCGAAGGCATTGGGCTGCCTAAAGTTGTCATTTTATTAGTGTTACTTTACCAAATACGGAGATGTGAATGCATGAAAAGTGTTGGTCTCTACTTGAAGTAACAATTGGACCTTTAATGAATTTGATGGGGAAAAAAAAAAGTTTGCCTGAAATGGCAATCTATCTACTAAGGTCTAACTCAGACTATGTACGGCTTGAGATCTAGGTATCCAAATCCAGCATAAGTTGATAAAAAAAATTCACATATGGCCAGAACACTTTTGCTTATTCTTATTTTCCAAATGGCGAACTTGAGAAGCAAAAGGCACCGACGTTCCATTCTCTCTGTGGGGTTAGTAGCCCAATTATTATATAGGCAATATGAAATTATGTTTACATCTTCAATCATAACAAGAATCAATATATAAATGTATATACATATAAAGCACATTTTCTTAATGCAAATTCTCTCAGTATACTTGTGCAGAGCTTAATTTTTAATCGGTCTTTAAATAAAAAAGTAGAGAATTGAAAACCAATTATGACTGGCAAAACTCCTTTAATCGCTTTGTTTCTTCTTAATTTGAGCATTTTTGGGGAATGCATGCTGGTGGGTCAAATATTGAGTCAATTTTTTAGGCTTTGCTTATGATCATTACCAACTTTCTAACTACATACGAAATGAAGACGGCCTACCTTCCTAATGTTAAAACCCAAATTCAATCAAGGAATAAAATATAATTTATGTTGGCGTTTCTTCAACAACAATTTGGTTATGAAACAGGTTTTGGCCACAGTAAAAAATATGGCTTTTTGAGTTGTCTAGATATAATTGGAGGAGATAATTTACTTGGGCTCTTATTATGTTATGCTCGAGGGTAGAGAGGGAGGGTGTCAAAGTAGTCTAAGTATAGCAAAATCAGGTCAAGAGTTTTATTAGGCTTTACATTCTATCATCTCCTACTTCAAAACTTACAAAATAAAGACCAGCTACCTCTCTGTCTCTGACCCTTGAATTCATTGGACAATTGTTTGAAACGTCTTCTCTATTAAAATATTGTTTTACTCTCAAACAAACGTAGCCTTAAAGAGAGGGCAAGTGAAGGTAGTAATTATAATGCAAAGATGATTGCATGAGACAAGAAGGATAAAAATAGTATTTGAGCAAGACATAATTTAGGCATACATAACATTCTGCTAAGTATGTCTCATATGTTTATAGTCCTCTAGAGAATAAGAAAAGAAATAAAGAACGGTAATTACGCCCCCCCCGTATTATAAATTTTTAGAAAAAATTGGACTGTCAATTTTTTTATTATTTAATTTTACCTTATTTCTTTCTACTGAATGATTGACAAACGACCTCAATCAATGAGCTTGCCTCTCTCTAAGAGTACTTACTCTTAATGACTCATGGCGATATGTTCTCGACAAGGTCGATCATGCCCGAACCTTGTCTCTCATGTCGGCCTATGGTGGTCAGTTCTCAAGCCCTGATCTCTTCTCTAGAAGCCCCTTACCACCTCAGCCCTCTCTCTTACAACAGGGCATTTATGAAACTACATCTTTCACCGTAGGCTTCGCCAAACTCAATTCCATCGAAGATCTCGATGGAACTCAATATCGTTACAAATCGTACTTTTAGTCACCTGATGGGTCACTTGGTCACCCAGGTAGTAGGAACTGGAAAAATTCCAAATTTTTCAATAGTCCACCTTAAAAAAAAAGAAAAAAAAAAAAAAAGCTGTAGTCTACTTAATTGCCCAATTAAAGAACTAAAAAGAATGTTGTACACAGGTGATTACAGACATAACAGAATGTTGTACACAAGTGATTACAGACATAACCTGATGATTGCACACTTTCCTTTAACGTGGAGGTCCTGACTTTAAATTTCCTCCAAAGTCAAAAGTTGAAAATTAAAAAATAAAAAATAAAAATGTTAAAGTGCATAGTCATGAGATTTGTAATTTCCACCTAGGATTTTTGCAGAAAAAAAACTAAAACCAATCCACACTTTCGCCTATTAAAGCCCAAAGGCCCGCAATCTGGATAAAGAAAGCCCAGCCCAAAATATTTAGGGCATGTTTGGCATTGTTTTTTATTTTCTGTTTTTAGAGTTGTGTTTTCAGAAATGAGAACAAAAACTGCTTTATAATATTTTCAGAAAACAATAGGTGTTTGACAAATGTTTTCTAACAACATTTTTTAGGGAAAAAAATTATATGAATATAAAAAATCATATTTGTATTATAAAAAAAATATTTAGAGAAAAAAAGTCAAGAGAGAGTGATCAGAGATAAATTCAAGTAAAAGAATGAGGAGAGAGAAAGTCACAATAGAAAAGGTAATGAAAGATAATAATGAGAGAGAAAGTGATAAGAGAGAATATGGAAGTAAAAAGTATTGAGAAAAATAGAAGGAAAAAAATACTAATGAAAACATACAAGAGAGAGAAAGTGATAAGAATGCATGGGGATAAAAAATAAAGATAAAAAAAGTCATAAAAAATAAAGAAGCAATATAGAATGAGGAGAGATAAGCTGATTAAAAAAATGAAGTGATATAAAATGATGGGAGAGAAAATGATGGAATGAAATGAGGAGAGAGAAAATGATGAGAGAGAATAAGGATTGAGAGAATGAAGAGAGAGAAAGTGATGAAAGAAAGTGAGGAGAGAGAAAGTGATTAGAGAAAATTATGAGAGAGAAAGTTACAAGAAAATGTGTATATGAAAGTCATATGAAAAAAATTTTATTTTTTTTTAGGGAAAAAAAAATTAAGAAAACACGTTGAAAACAACATTTTGTTGTTATCTGAATATTGTATTTTCTTTAATTCTGTTTTTAAAAACTATTCTCAGAGAACAATGCCAAATACTCTTACTTGTTCTCAGAAAACAGTTTTTGTTTTTAAAAATAAAAAACTGTTTTTTAGTTATGATGTCAAACAGGCCCTTAGTTATCCTAAATTGTTTCGATCTTAAGATAGGCCTTTGTTTTTTTAATTTCCTATCCAGAGTTCGGTTTTATATTTTGTGGTTTTAGTTTAAGAAACTATCACTGTAGTTATGAAGATTCATTGAGTTGATTGCCTATATTGTAAAATTGCATACGAGATTCCTTCGCACAAGTTTACTCCTAAGTGGACGTCTTCAAATGCAAAATCTTAATTAAAAATGGTCTTAGTGTTTGATATTTTGCCATTAGCCAAATCTCTCGGGGTTATCATTTCAGTTTCATAGTACATGTTTACTGATCCCTAATGAAAAAAAAAAAGGAAAAAGAAATGAGAATGAGTTTAAAAAAAAATAGGAATGAATCAAATTCTTCCAAAATTTTATAATTATATAAAGAATTTTTTAAAATATTGTATCTAAAATAGATAAGTCAACCTATGAATAGAAGGGAAAGGAAATCAATTTTCTAATTCCCATTCTTCCGGACTATTACAGATTAGTAAACAGGTCTAGAGTCATAGCAAGACTAAAACTAAAACTGACCTCAAAATAATTAAGTATTTTTACAGTAATTCGTTAAGGAGTCTGCAAATAATCACACTCTAATAGAGGTTTTCGTACTTCTAAAGTTACCATTTCTATTTTATGTAAGTAAACATTTATACTTTGACATAAAAAGGTGTTCCTGTATTGAAATAAAACTAAAATTAAATTTGCTAAATATATAACATGCCGATTTATTAGACAGTACTTAAAACACAAACTAGTAAGATTATGGTATAAACAACAAAGTAGTAACCTATCAATATTGGAAACTCTCAGATTTTTTTGAATTTACATAGGTATTGTTTGGTAACATTTTTATTTTTTATTTTTTAAACACAAAAATGAAAGTACTTTTTCTTATTTTGTTTTTTGCATTTCAAAAAATAAAAATATATTTAGTAACAATGTTGTACTTTTTGTTTTCTATAATAGAAAAATAAATACATATTTGGTAACTAGCACTTTTTACTTTTGAAAGTGAAAATCAAAAAGGAAAGTAATAAATGAAAAGGGAAGGAGAAAATAGGAGAGAGAAAAAGTGGTATTTATCTAAATAAATTTCATAAGTGGTATTTTTCAAAATAAAACTTTAAATATTTTGGGATACTTTTCCAAAAAATTACCAAATTTTACAATTATATTTTGAAAAATACCACTTTTAAAATTTTTATTTTGAAAGTAAAAAATTTTTGTTTTCAAAATTTCCAAAATTTTGTTATCAAATTAAAAAAACAAAAAATAAAAATAGTTTTACCAAACATACTTTTGAAAAATATTTTCACTTTTTTTATTAAAAAAACAAAAAACTGTTTAAATAAGTGGTTATCAAACAAGCTTTTTTTTCTTTTTTTTCCTCGAGAGAAGTTCGGTATAGTAATAATTTACACACCCTGCCTGTTTTCAAACGACAATAACCCAAAAAACAACGACGACGAACTTTTCTCAGACATGCATACAGCTATAAACTAGTTCTCGACGACCTTAGCCTTGGCAATACTCATAATATACTCGATCTCCTCGGCAACTTCCTTCATTGAAGGCCTGTTTTGTCTACGTTCCTCCAAACACCCAACCGCCAAAAACCCTAGTGCCTTCATAGTATCTCTCTCCAAATCTGACGTTCCTTCTTTCAAAACCGGATCAACGACTTCCATCAACCTCTCCTCCGCCACCATTCTCTGAACGTAAACAGCCAAGTTCACATCATCCGACTCTCTATTAAAATCTATAGCCTTCTGAGACGTCAGTAGCTCCAACAGAACGACCCCGAAGCTATAAACATCGCTCTTGTCGGTCAACTGATAGTTTCTATAGTATTCCGGATCAAGGTACCCCAGAGTGCCTTGTGCACAAGTCGAGACATGGCTCATATCCGTATGAGCCAGTCTAGACAACCCGAAATCCGAAACTTTCGCGTTCATCTTCTCGTCTAGTAAAATGTTGCTTGACTTGACGTCTCGGTGGTATATAGGCGGCACAGCCGAGAAGTGGAGGTATGAGAGGCCCTCGGCGGTGTCGTGAGCGATGCGAAGGCGGTCTGTCCAAGTTAGACCATGTCGTTTTCCTCGGAGGTGGTCGAAGAGCGTGCCGTTTTCGATGTATTCGTAGACCATGATGGGCTGCTCGAGCTCGACGCAGCAGCCGAGGAGGCGGACGAGGCTCCGGTGGTTGACCTGGCAGAGGATTCGGACCTCGTTGAGGATTTGGTCGGTGCCTTTGGTGTTGCCGAGCTTGGCGCACTTGATGGCCACGGCGGTGCCGTCTTGGAGGAAGCCTTTGTAGACATCGCCGTAGCCGCCGGAGCCGAGGAGGCGGTCTTTGGAGAAGTTGTTGGTCGCTCTTTTGATCTCTTTGCCTGTGAAGACTTTGGCGGCTCTTCCTCCGGCGCTGTTGGCGTTGAGTATCTCTTCCCGCTCCTTGGTGAGGCGCTCTTGAGCTTCTTTAATGCGTCTATGGCGTTGGTAGAGGAGGGCGGCGATGGCGGCGATGATAAGACTTCCTCCAATGCCGGAGGTTAAACCTGCATAATTAGCATTTCGTTACAAATTCACGTAGAGAATTTTAGAGTCTGTTTTTCTTTCTTTCTTTCTTTCTTTCTTTCTTTCTTTCTTTTTTGGGTTGTATTTGATAGTTTAATAATGGCGGCGACGGCTTATTACACTTCATTTTATAATATTTGATTTCTTAAAGTGATTAACGAGTAAAAATCTCACCAAATACGTGGCTTAAAACATCGCCTTTTTTTTTTCCTCCCAAGTTTTGGATTAAAAGAAGTGTTTAGCAAGCAAATTTTGACATCAATTTTTCTATAGAAAGGAAGCTAATTAATCAAAAGAACACTACCAAGTTATATACATGGTTGGAAATTTGTTGCATGGTGATGTGAATCTGAATTTTTTGTTCAATATTGGTGTTCCATTCCCAAGCCTTGTGCAACGAATAAATGGAGTCATGTTAAAACTTTGAATAAGAATATTTAAAGTTTTAAAACTAATTAAACCAGTTTAAGCTTGAAATGACATGTAGTCAATTTATTAGTTGAGACACTACAATTGGTGATTTGAGTTCATTATAAACTTAATATAAAACGAATATAGTTGAAAGATAATCTTTTCAAAGATTAGGATTTATAATATTGATTTCAGATGCAATATTAATTTGTTGATCTTTGACTTTTTTTGTGATAAATGTTGATCTTTGATTATTAAAAAAAGAGGGACAGAATATATATGATATTAATCCTCAGCTAATCACGTATAAATAATTTTCCAAAAGTCAATTATTGTAGTTAATGAGATAGAAAAACACCCATGTTATTTTTAAAAAAAAAAAAAGAAAAAGAAAAACACCAATGTGTGATACCCAACCATACCAATCAATCACTTCGAAGTGTCAGACATAACTAGTACACCTATATTAAAAAATTGATTGCTGCCTTTTCAATATTAACAATACATATTAAATTTCCCCCCAAAAATATACAGAAAAAATTAAGTAAATGCCATCTCTCTTAATCGAGTATATACCAAACTTCTCTTCGTTATTTATTTATATTTTTATATTTGAAAAAGGAGGAATAAAACTAGTGTGTTTCTTCCGTTACATAGCATAACACATCACCCATCACCTATTTTTGTTTTGTATATCTCATAATAATAAGACAAATACCCCCGAGAAGTGAAATCCCTTTCGTTGCACACTATCAGACATTAAAAATGAGAATTATTCGTCACGATCTTATAGACAATGACTATAGAGAACCAATTATAAATAAGAAACATCTTCAACAACCAGTCTAAAAGATTCAAGTTGGTACTGACCCGGATAAGCTTGGACTCAATAACATAAAATTTGCATTTATAAAATAAATAAATAACAAAGAGACAAAAAAACCAGAGAGAGAAATGGGAGGCGGGCTTACCTGCTATAAGTGCAGTCCGTTGTGAATTGCTACAACCGTCAGCATCTTGACACGTAACATCTGTCAAAGGAACAGGAAAAGTCAAAGTCAACATCTTCCCTCTTAATTTTCTAACAAGTCAAAACATTTGACCAGCCATCACGAATAGCGGAACGACAACTCACTTTCCGCACACAATCCCGCAACCGGGTCCCACACGAGCCCACGGTTACAGAAGCACCTCCTGATCCCACCGTTCGACGATGGATCGGGCCCACAGGTGGACTTCCCGCCATCGTCCGTGCAGTCGGACTGGGCCCCACAGACGGGCTCCCTGGGCGAGACCCACTGGATCTCGACCCCGGGCTGGGGCCACCGGCCCACGGGCAGCGCCGGGTCCAGGTTCACGAAGCTCGTGTACGCGCTGCACCCGGACTGCCTGACCCGGATCATGTACGACGTGGACGACCCCCCGGCCCTGAACGTGCAGCACAGCGGCGCGTCCCCGCACGCGCCCCCGGAGGTGGCGTTGAGGTACGCGTGGCACAGACTCGCGGCGGAGCAGTTGAGCGGGGAGCTGAGGAGGGTCTGGGAGCAGTTGAGGTACAGGATGGTGTTGCTGCTGGTGACGTTGAAGGGGAGGGAAGAGTTGAGCTGGATCCCCTGGTGGGAGATATCGGATGTGACGCAGGTCGAGGGTAGCAGGCGTGAGGGCGCGATGACGAGGCGCTGGGTCGAGGCGGAGATGGAGGTGATTGGGTAGGAGTTGTTGAGGGTGTCGAAGACGAGCGAGCCCGCGTCGCAGCGGATCTTGTAGGACTGGTCACCGCATGTTGGGGTCGTGCTGAGTGGGTACGGCACCGTTTTGGTGCCGCAGTTGGGGCACGGGTTTAAGGAGGTTGATAAGCCGGCGAGTGTAAGCAGCAGCGCCGCCGTGAAGAGGAGGAGCTTAGGTGGCGCCGCCATGTACAAGGTCGGAGCTCTTGGGAGGAGCTTTTTGAGAAGTGAAAAATGAAAGAACTATAAAAGAAGGGAAAAATCTATTGTAAGAGGGGCAAAACTCCTCCTGTAAGTAGGAGTGATTTTTTTTTTTCAATCGAACGGTTAATAAATTATCCTTTTGTCAAACGATTGACTACACGATGTACTCCACCACAGAATAGTATATACCCACTGTCCTTTCTTTTCTTTTTCTTTTTTTTATTTTTTGTTTTTTTCTTGAGCAGTCTTTACCGTCCAATTCCAACGATAACGTTCATGGCTCATGAGTTCACAGAAGTTTTAGACACATTATGGTTATATTGATATTGTTATTGTATGGTGGCAAAAAAGCGATAATTAATATTGATCTTCCCCTTGATTCTATATCAAAAACAAATATTGTGATTTACCTGTGGTAAGAGAGGTCTTTTTCTCCGGATGTTATCGATTTTTGTTGAAGGTAGGGTGTTATATAGATTGGGTTCTGAAATCGTGAACACCAACACTTATTTTGCAAGTTATATTTTTTTGTTAAAATTATTGAATATTGAACTGAAGACATCTTCATCCTTTCTGATTGAAATGGTAGTTTATTTGCTTTTAAAAATGGTTCCTTTTTTTCATGAAAAATATGTTTATCTTTTAATTTTAAAAATCTTAGTATATATGTAAAGACTGTAATTCTTACTTGAGACTTGAGAGTGAGATTTATTCTGGGTTTTACCCTCTTTCCAAGTGAGCAGACTGAAAATAGATGAAAAATATAGCTAAAATCGGAATCCTTCAGAGTTTTAGAAAACCGCAGATTTCACCTTAAAACAAAAAGTATATTGCAAAGTTGGTCTCACTAGATTCTGGGTTTCACTATTTCCGTAGAAGGGGTGGAATGAAATTTGTAGGAGATCTTTTCAAAAAAAAAAAAAATTTGCAGGAGATCAAATGTAAAAACAGAGCCATTCTACTCCTCCAAAAATAAAAATGAAAAAAAAAACGAAAAAAAGTCATTCTATGTATATGAGAATAAGGAACCATTAAGGCAAATGAAGCAAATTTTGTGGAATACTAGGCCTAATCAATTTTTTTTGGCTGAAAAACTACCCCTAATCAATTAATAATGACATCATTCTTTTATTTTATTTTAACAAAACATATCAAGTTTCGAAAGAATAGACAAAAAAAAAAAAAATAGTGCTCAGGTGTAACCTATTATACAACAACTAACTACATCCATCATAATTAAGGACCATACGATTCTGATCTAATGGGTAAAAAAACATTCCTATTTGTAGGAGCGTTTTTACCGCTCCTATAGTAGAATTCTCCTAAAAGAAGATCGGTTTGGTTGGAGCTTTTAATATGCGTTGTGACTTTGTGACTTTTTAAACAAAATAAATAAATAAATAAGAAAAAAAAATGCGACTTTGTGTTTTGACTTACGAGAGGAGGATTTTGACAAATTTAGCTTCTGGATTCGATATATGTCGGTTTTGTTCTTCTCTAATGGATGACTCTATCTTCAACCATAAAAATTCCTTTACACATTTCATTGAACCAAAAACTGCTTATAAGTTATAACTTAATAATAATAAAATTTTTTATGGTTTAATTCATTCTAAGGAATCAATTTACAAAATGGAAAAATTAATCCTGGTATGAGTATAAGGATCGTTAGTCTTATCAATTTCCTTAGATCCCAACTCCATTTCCCTTTCTGTGCTATCAATCTTAAGCCTTTTTCTTCTCTTCTATAGATGATTTTGCTATTTTGCTTTGTGGGCTTGTCCAATACTCCAATAACCTGCTCCTACTTATAGATAAAATTAGATGACAAAATTAATTGTCACAAATTGTAACCAAAGCATCTCTTTTGGCTAGCTGACTATCTCAATTTTATTGGGTAATCTTGGAAGGAATAATGCATCCTAAACTAAAGCCAAATGCTACATTTTTTTTTCTTTTCGTTTCTTTTAGATTTTTCATAAATTTATTTTATAGATAGATGATATTAGGGGAGCAAGGGGCATGGATATTAAAATCAGGAGTATTCGGATTTATCCATTTATGGGTAAAGATTGTTGATAGCAGATCCGGAAAAAGAAAAATGAGACTAGAGCTTCTTTTTTTTTAAAGAAAGAAAAAAAAAATCTAATGCAATGAGAAAATTTTATGTGACTTGGAATAGTATAAGTTGTATAAACTCTATAAGTTTTGATCCGTTGTTCGGATCGAATGGTTTATAATTTTGGGTTCTAGGTGAGGCAAAAAATTGGGTCTTACTGTAGCCTCCCAAACTTGAATACCTGATATTTTTATGAGTAAGAAAATATATGGGGAAGGCTCATATTATCCTGCCCTAACCTACTCAATTAATATATATATATATATATACACATATATATGGGCACCAATCGAGTATGTATCTTTTTTTTTAACCTATACATAGGTATTATTTTGACAAATAAAAATTTATCATGCACATTTTTTTATAGTAAGTAAGAGAGAGAAATAGCATTAATGATGCACGTCTTTTCATGCACTTCATTATAGTCGTTGGATCACTTTTAGATGGTGATCCAACGGCTAAAAAAAAAATACCTACATATAAGTAAAAAAAAAAAAAATGTCTACTGAATTGGCAAACTATATATATATATAGGTTGACAATCCAGTAGGTATTTTTTTTTTATCTAAGACCTGCATCATTAATGCTATTTCTCTCTCTTACTTTTTAATATATAAAAAATGTACAAAAAAAATTTTTTTTAGCCAAATTGATACCTATGCATAGGTAAAAAAAAATACCTACTGGATTGGTGCCCATATACATATATTACAAATAAAAATAACAGAGAAAATCTAGGTGATTCTTCAAAAATTGGGTTTGTGGCACCAATGGTCTCTGAACTATCACACTTGTGTCAATTTGATCCTCAAAGTTTTAATTGTGGCACAAATGGTCTATGAACTTTCTAATTTATAGCAATTTGGTTCTCGAACTGTTTAAATTGTAATCTGTTGTCAAATTTCTGACCAAAAATACAAATGAGAAGCACATTATAGCATCTAAAAGTGTATTTAAAGGAAAATAAATTGAATAAAAAGATTTCAAGAGAATAAAATGCATTTTTTAGGGTTCTTGAAATTGTAAATTTATAGAAATTTTTTCTGTGATTGTTCATTTTTATTCTTGAAATTCCTAAATTACCTTCTAAATATTTCTCACGTGTATTTTTGGTAAAAAAAAAAATTTAATAACAAGTTGTAATTTAGACAATTCAAGGATCAAAGTGCTACAAATCAAAACGTTCAAGAATCATTTGTGGCACAATTGAAATTTTAAAGACTAAATTGCCACAAATGTGATAGTGACCATTAACCCCTAAAAATTAAATAAAAAATATTTTAATTCTTAATGCGCAATAGGTACTCTATACCCCTTCTGTTGCCATCCATATCAGAGCTGTTGTGCAAAGTCTGGTAGAGGTTGAAAGCTTTTATCCTATGGTATTTGGTGGGCTGATTTTTGAAATGTTACAAATAGTTTTCGTACAAGACTAGATTAGCATCTGTCCTCAGGTTTTTATTTGACTTGTCGATATATAAAGGATGACGTACAATAAATTAATATCCATAAATAACAAGTTTCCATAAAAACATGATTATTTAGAAATATCAACTACCTAGACCTACCACTAAATAACCTTTGATGTTCTCCTCATGCATTTTCTCATCGATTATGCTTCATTAAACAACTCATAGTAGCACAAGAGGAAGACTTGAAATAAAAGGAGCAAATATCGAATGGTAGGAAACAAATGCACATTCGATTAAAAATGGATGCCACTTAAAAATAAGAAAGTACGAAAGAGGAAAGAAGAGAAATCGAGCCAACTCCTAATGTTAGGAAAGATCTAATTAAAATCCAAAAACCAAGATGATTCTATGAAAATGACATGGTAATGTGGCCATTAGAATGTTTGTGTCTAGAAGAGAAGACGTAGAAAGTCGATCACTTTATAGCGGCCCAAAAAGAGAGGGCGCCCGTGGGTTTCGATTTTTCTTTTCCTTTCTTTTTTATTATTTTTAGAATTCTTTGGGTACCATAAAATCTCACTTTTCGTTTCTCATTTTCACTTCATATTTCGTTCTCATTTTATACGTAAACATATACAGAACACAAAAATTGGAAGTCTACCATTCTTTTCTTTCTTTCTTGTTCTGTTTAAACTTGGAAAAAGAAAAAAACAAACCACCTTGTACATGAATATATGCTGCTCCAAATACATAATATTTATACCTCTTAACTTCTAACCATTCTAGAGTTACAAAAGCACCCCTTTTACATAAATGACCTAACATTTCAAAGCATCTTATTACATTAGGTAGTTCAGGCATAACTTAAAAATATACACAATGGACTAAATCATTCTTGCAACGTGTTATGAATTTTGCTAGTCATGGTGTACTCTCAGAACAAAGAATGAGCAGATACATATATATATGTATATGTATTACGACCTATTGTATGTACATATACATATGTCTCAAGAATTACCAGTCCATTCAACTCCTACCTAACAAAACTGTGAAAAGGCCTCCGGAGAACGAACTCAAGTGGGAGATTCGGCTAAAAGCAGAGTATGCCACCAGCCACAAGCTACATTTTTAGGGACACAACCTTCGATGGTGACTTCAGAAGGAATGTTTCGATCAATAACGTCACCCAAGCCAAGCTGCCACACACATTCAAAGAATAGGTGTCAACGTACAAAAAAGATGCAGGGCTTGGAATAAGCATCTATTTAGCAACGCAAGGCTCATTTAGAAGACATTGATAGCCCAAAAAGAAAAATTATTCTATAACGGTATCGACTTATGAGATGCAGCTAATTTGATGAGTAGATCAGCATCAGCATGATACCTGGCCGTACTTGTTCCATCCCCAGCAAAACACTTTTCCATCCTCTGGGATGCAAGAGGAGCAAGAAGAGAGAAAGAAAATAAAGTAAGAACCACTATAGTAGGCATCAACTCATGTAAATACACATTTTAACATTCTAAACTCAAATCATACCATGCGATAAAAAGTTAGACATGAATACAAACTATCATTTGAAATTTAAATAGGAAAAGACCCGTATTCGAAATTTAATATTTCTTTCTGCGTACTGGCATTGCTGACTAAATTCATCTTTTACTTGGCACAAGCTGTAAATACTAACTAAATATACCTTAAACTAACCTACCTACCTTGGTGCTACTGAAATATCAGATACAACTATTGAAAAAAAAAAAAAAAAAATCTACGTTCAGTATGGTTTCATTATTACATCTTAGGATTCACTTTTATTTAAACAATTTACTGAGCACCAGAATATGCTAATGAATCGAATACTCCATCGAACTTGTCGTCTCTGGAGCAATGAAATTATCCACACTTCGACTCACACACCTAAAATCTGACTAGTCAATATAGCACAACAATGCTAAAGTTTCAGGATGAAATTCAGAAGTCTATACCTACATACCTGCGATTATAGCACTATGACGAGCCCCACAAGATATGACTTTTGCCTGTATATTTTCCAGACTTGGGGAATCAAGAAGCCTAGGAAGAGTCTGGATTTATGGGGAAAAAAAAATGAAAAGGCTTAAAATCATTGCAAGGTAATCTATCAGCAAAATCTACGATATAGATATCATCAGAATTGATATCATCAGGTTATGTCATCTTGTAGATTTTAAGCTAGAAAGCTAAGCAATCACATATTCGTACCTAAAGTATTTTACACGGCTAATTCTTAAGATCAAATTTAGGGATCAAAACAATCATATCATGGCACAGTAAAATCAAGACTTCTTACAAGAGAACTCAGCAACTTGCATTTAGTCTAGGATAAGGGAGTACATTATTCATAAGTTGTAGTTGAATTCAGAGTGTACCTCGGCTTGATCAGCTCCAGTTCCCAGCTGCCCAAACTGATTCCCACCAAATGCATAAACATCGCCGTCAGCAGATATGCAGACAGTGTGCCACAGTCCCGCAGCAACACCCTCTATCCGAATACCCAGTAAGGAAGAAACACAAACTGGGCTTAACTCGTCATCTGTACATCCTTGCCCACACTTGAAGGAAACAACATAACAATAAAATCAGTTATACTTGATCATCAGGTAAACAAAACACGGGCAACCAGCACAGTAAAAGATATTGTTAGAAGGGAATCGAATAGATATATTCCTCGTTGATGAACTTCATCTTGCATATCTACACTGCATTTTCTCCACCAATTCTACTTTACCTACATATTAATCCTGAGAATAGTCAATACATGGGAAACTCCAACCAGTCATGGATGGATATAAGGATTAAAGATTGAAAGATTCCAGCTGAGGAAATGGAGCATATATTACCAGATGTGTTCGCATATTTTGAAGCTACACTGAATGAGTTCCTTTTTCATGCTCATGATAAATGGTTACACAATCAAGAAATCAATTAACAAGAAGCAACTACCTAAAGAAAGCATATTGCATAAGCTCTTGAAGTATGATCCATAAGATTTACAGTCCAGTGTGCAGAAGAATGAAAAACATATTACCACAACAAAATCAAGCAAGACAGTTAAATATTTAACATTCACCAATGCATTGTGCTTTACATCATCTAACAAGTTGTGAAACATGGTAGCTCTTTTAAAAAAATAAAAAATAATAAAATAAAATCACTCGTTAACAGAAACCTCCAAGTAGTCCTTGGTAAATCAAATTCAAAGAGGAGGTGATTAGCTTCTCTGAAGAAAGTTTTAATCAAGAACTTCAGGAAAAGTACTCTTTCAAGCCATAAGTAAATGATACCGTGGATAATATTCCTTGATCAACAGTATATTTTGAACAAAGCCAAGAAAAGCAACGTCCTGAACATGTCAAGAAAGCCATGATTTTTCAAAGAGTGTACCTAAAATCCCATTCCGAAAAAATCCTATAACTGACAACACACATAAGGTCAACAAACTGATTTTTGAATTTCTTCAGTAGGAAACAAGAATAAACCAGTATAACAAGACCTTGAACGGGTATTAAAAAAAAAAAAAAAGCCCACCTGTTATGCAAATGGAAAAATAATTTGATGAGAGAGAGAGTTAATAGAATAACTCACCTGTCCATAAAGCCCCCAGCCAAAAGTAAGAAGCGCTCCAGCATCTGCAATGGAGAAACAACATATGTTTGTAATGTTAACCACACTATTTTCAGAACTGAATATTTCAGTACTCCAGTGAAATTAGCATTGATAAGACAAAAATTTTATGCTTCTGCTATTTCTAAATGTTTCTTAACAGACTTCAAATCCAAGAACCATGACACGGGCTGTAGAGTAAGTGTAGTTAAACAAAGTAACCAGTTTCAATTGGAGACTTAAAGACAAATATATCCAGCAGGAATGCGCACAAGTATATATATACATATATTTTAATGAGAAGAAATTAGTGTGCTACCTGTGATTACTGCACTGTGCCGCCCTCCACAAGCTATTGCTTTTACATAATTTCCAGGTACCCTATAACCCTGTCCTTCGCTCAAGCTTCCACGAGATATAGCTGTGGATCTATCCTTTCCATAAGGAGAGGTATCAACGCAAGGTACGGGATGAGGAGAAGACACCATGCGTATCCGAGAGCCCAAACCAAGCTGCCCTTCACCTCCATAGCCCCAACCCCACACCTGTCCTATATCTGCAACTTTGAGAAAATTAGCATATATCATAAATCTTGGTTAAAAAATAGATCTTGCTAGCTCCTCTGTCATAAATAAACACATGGCAGAAACTGTGCATCAAACCACCAGCTTAAGAACAACTCTTATTCAAAACATGATAAATTTACCTGACAGTGCTAAAGTATGGCGTCCTCCAGCAGCAACAGTGGCTATTCGGACTCCTGCATTCAGTGTCACAAGACATGGTAGGGCCGAAAGGCTTTCATCCCCTGATGAAGAACTCTCAGCAGCTTGTTTTGCCGAAGATACCCTTCTCCGCTTTGTACTTTCTTCCCCACCTCCTCTAGCATCATTACCCGAACCAGTTCCTCCACTGGATCGCGAGCCTTGCGAACGAGGGCTAACTATACCAACGTCATACCCCCCAATATATTAGTCAACAGCAGAAAACATGCTACCTGTTGCCATGAAAAAGCAGCTGAACTGAAAACAACAATTTCTTTTATTGTGAATTGAAACTACCTTGCTCTGTCAAAAAGGAGCTCTGCCTTTCAGGTACTTCCTTCTCAGTGCTTGTACCTGTAGAAAGATCTCCAAAGACCTTCCCAGAAGGAACACACTCTTTCCAACCCCATGTGTAAACTTCTCCGCTATCTGCATCAAACACACGAAGGAAACCTCAAAACTTACACAATGACTCCAACAGACAAAGGAACAACTAAAAGGTAATAAGACATGAACAAAAATTATTTTTCTGTACAATCAAAAACCAATTACTTGGGTAAGGTGCTTCTCTTGTAAACTTCTTGTCTACATTGTTTGCAACCCCTTGGCGTCTTTTAATGAACTTACTTATCAAAACAAATAAAAAAGGTTATTAATTACTCGAATGTGTTTTTACCGCCTGAAGATGACTGGCAGAATAAATACATGCCCAGGTTTGTTCACACAACCTTAAACCATTACCTCGCAGAATTTGTAATTCACCATAAAATTCAATAAGGAGTTACTATTACCTGTAACTGCAACACAATGGGCCCAACCTGCAGCAGCCCTTACTATGGAAGCCTGAGTTGGAAGAGGAAAAGGCTCCGGAATTTCCTTAACAAGTGCAGAAGCATGTTGGTAAGTTCCACAGTGAAACAATTAAGTAAAAGAAAGTGAATTAATTCAGCATTGTGTAGTGCTTCACTACCCCATGCTTCCCGGATGTCACGTAGCTTTGACCAAGATCATCCGTGGAACCCCATGTTATGAGCTTTCCAGACTCTGAAACAGACAACAAACCCGAACTAAATACAAATTTGTCTTGCAATATAACCCAGAACCGCCATGAACAGAAGAATGGAGTGCAACATTACAGAGAACTCAAAATCTTATATGCAACAATGCATAATGAGGAGACGAAAACCGGGTTATTAAGAACTGAATAGATTAAAAAACACAACTCAACAGAGGAGCCTAACTACTAAATATACAGAACAAAGCCAAAGGAGAATAAAAAGAGCAGTCAGAGCTATTCATTTCCCCTGAAAGTGAAGATTTTTGGGGGGAAGAAATTGAAAACAAAAATTGGGGTTTTCAATTTTGATACCAAAAGTAACGTTTTTTACATCAACTCTGAGAAGAGCATTTTAAACACGAGTAAGCTAAAACAGTAAGAACCGAGTTGAGTATTGAAGTTTTCATGATAAGTAAACACCACAAAAGGTCGAATTCCCAGCTTATTTTCCTTCTTAAAATACCACATTTTCTCACTAACCAAACAAAGGGCGAGACTTGGTCTTAGAAAAACAAGCCTTGTCTGCCTATTTGGCCTTAAGCTGACCCAATCAACAACATTTATTCAAAGAAACAAGACAGTCAAAATCACAGAAAGGCGAAGATCGAAGATAATCACCAGAAATGGCCATGGCGAAGCCGCAACCTCCACCGCAGAGATCCATCCACTTGTACGTCGGCGGGAGCCGTACGGTGGTCGGTGAAAGAAGCGGCGACCTCTGTGGTAAAGCTCCGGGAAGGTACCCCCACATGTACACCACTCTCTGCGTTGTTGTAGCTGTAGCCTCGTCCTCTTCCATTTTCACTTCCTCATCTCTATCTCTATCTCTATCTCCATCGCCATTCATGGCGTCCCTCCCGAGATAGGAGAGAAAATGGAACGAGAGGGCTTAATATATAGAAGAAGAGAAACCAAAACTAGTACTAGTGAAAAGCTTCACAGATTCCGTCGATTTTTTTTTTTTTTTCAAAATTTTTCTTTCCGATTTTCTCAGCGATTTTCTGTTTGGGGAGAGACAAGAAAAAGCGAGAGAAAAAGAGCTCGAGAAACGGAAGGGACTGTTTTTGGGTTTTTGGAAAGTGCCCTAAATTCATCTTTGTGGGGCGTATCATTTTCAGGGAAATGGGGGGTGCCACGTCGGACGAGCCCTCGTGGGTTTGTGACACGTGGCGCGTTTTGAGCCCGTAGATGCCTCGGCCATTGGTGGCCAGGAATTCCTGGAAGTTTCTGGAAGGTTGGGGCCTCTCCAGAGTCCAGAGACCATTAGTAGGAGCTGCCGTGTCTGTCATGATAGCTCGACACGTATTTGATTCTCCACGCCAACTCCAATCATTGTGGTTTGCCACGTGTCAATCTCCTGATTCGTGCTGCCCAACCTCATTAGGCATGGGCCCTTGTGCTGCCTGCGTATGATATTTTCTTCTTCTTGTTTTACTCCACTAACTAGTCGTTATACCGCGCATTGTATTAATATTGTATATATTAAGCCTAATGTATAGTTAAGTTCAATGTATTTCAACATTAAAAAATATATTTATCTCTATATTTATTTTGATGAGACGAATGTAGCACAACCATTTGTTCGATGAATTAAATTTATTATAAGCGATCATTAATATTAAATTAAATACAATATTATATAATACATGTATATATTACAACCAATCATAGCAAAGAAAAATAATGATAGGACCAATCATATCATGAAAAAATTAGGATTTTTCTTAAAATTTTAAAATAAAATGGTGATCAAAGAAGCTATCAGAGTTTTGAGCTTTAGGCTTAATATATCTATTTTGATGAGACGAATGTAGCACAATTATTTGTTCGATTCGATGAACTAAATTTATTATAAGATATCATTAATATTAAATTAAATACAATATTATATAATACATGTATATATTACAACCAATCATAGCAAAGAAAAATAATAATAGGACCAATCATATCATGAAAAAATTAGGATTTTTCTTAAAATTTTAAAATAAAATGGTGATCAAAGAAGCTATCAGAGGTTTGAGCTTCAGGCTTAATATATATATATATATATATATATATATATATATATATAGATATATAGATATATAGATATAGATATAGATATAGATATAGATATATAGATAGATATTTACATAAAACAAAATTAATTTGAGGCTACCTAACTCGTGCTAAAAACGAGCTACTGGGTGGTCACGCTAGCCAATTTCAATCTTTTATTAAATTTATTTACCTTAATGGAAATTTGAGATTTATTGGAGACACAACTAATTGTAGCATTTAAGTAAAATTTATGGAGCTTGCAACTATTAAATAATGGAAAATTTGTGGCATTTTTGGTAGTTTTTTTTTTATTTACTTATATATGTATTGTTTTGTCCGATTTTTTTTATTTACTTATATATATATGTATTGTTTTGTCCGATTAAAATTCATAAAGTGCGCCTTTTTATAATAAAATATAGAGAAAGAAAGAGAAAAAGTATTAAATAATATGTATTTATCGTTATTTTTTTTAACAATTCAAATATCGTTAGATAATAAGCCAATGACTAAAAAAAATATCTATAAGTAGATAAAAAAAGAATACCTAATGGATTATAGCCCATTTTCAATTTATCCAATATTTAAAATTTTGATTGTCGCATGCTTAATCTTAGTTGTAATTATACTCCGTCTTTAATATTAAGATAATTTGTAATTGCCTTAAAGTCTAGGTCTTCAGCTCAAGCCGTGGCTCAATGGGCTATGTGCGAAGTTTTTTGCTTTTGTTTTTTGGTATAAAGCAATTGAGAGAGGGTAGAAAATGAAGAAGAAATTCGGGTTACCAGCAACATATATAGCTCATATGAGTATGACAAAAGCAAAACTTGTCAAGCAAAACTTGTCGTTGTGGACTTGTAGTTGTACCTTAATTTTGTTGACCCTTTTGTTTGACGAATACTTCTTTTCAGCTTTAAATTAAGCAACTAAAAGTAGGACCTGACTGTACCTATTTTTATGTATCAAATTAGTGCAACCTTGCAATAATTGACTATAAAAATATTAATGATTTGTTAACAAAATAGGTTATTTTGTGTGATCATAGACTCAAGGCAATTAAATCACCTTTTATTATGTTGGCTTTAAATTTGCATCACTCGTATATGCATTTATGTAGATACGTTTTTTTTTAAAGAAAAAAATTAATTACTTTTTTTGTCCTATGGTTTAATGAACAAAATAGTATTCTCAATTCATTACTCGGCTAATTTAATAGGACTGATTTTAACAACAACAATAACAACGACAACTTTCCTTCCATGTATAACGATCACTGAATTTAATAGAGGGTGATTTATTAATTTGTAGGTGTACTTTTGTACCTTAATTTTGTTTACTCTTATTATTTGAGAAGTACTTATTTTCAGATTCAAAATTAAGCAACTATAAGTAGATATGTGTACTTATTTTTATGCACCAAATTAGTGCAACCTTGCAATAAATGACTCTAAAAATATAAATCATCTATTAACAAAATAGTTTATTTTTTCCCTAAAAAATAGTTTATTTTGTGTGATCATAGACTTAAGGCAATTAAATCACCTTTTATTGTGGAGGCTTTAAATTTGCATCTCTCCTATATACGTTTTTTAAAATTAAAAAAAAAATTTGTCCCGTGATTTATGTTAAGTACGTTACTGAACAAAATAGTGTTATCAATTCATTATACGGATATTTTAATAGGACTGATTTATAAATAAATAAATACATTATCAAAAAACTTTCCTACGAACACTGAAAGTGGTAGAGGATGAATATCAATTACATTAGTTCACATTTTTCAGTGTCATAAAAACATAGAGATGCTTTGCAAACTAGTCTATTTCAAAGTGTCATTTTCGGTAAATGCCTATTTTTTTTTTTAATTGAAAGTGACTAACTAAATTGTCCAATTGAGTAAAAGTTGTCAAGGCAATTTTTTCTTAATTATTAAATTGAATGTTTACTGTAGAACGTAAATACAGACTCACAAACTATTCGGTTTCAAGCCCAGCCTCATGGCATTTTTCTTACCATAATATACAGAAGAAAAAGATTTTTTTTTTTTAAAAAAAAAAAAGGGGCAGGTAAGGAAAAGAAAGAGTTATATGGCTAAAGGGGTTACCTGATTGATCATACAAAATAAACAGTTCTGGATTGGAAAGAGAAAAAGTGAATTAGAAATGAAATCTAATTTGTTCCAACTGTACAAGACGAATTTTGATATTTTTTTCTTGACTAAAGGAACAATTTTGATATTTTAATTGAAAGTGAATATACAACACCATTATTTGCCCCATATAGTTTTTGTTCTCATTCGAAACAAAATGGTAATAAACCCAATAATGCAAGTGGACCAAAAACGTAGACAGTCCTAGCCATTCATACAGTATGCCAACAAATTCTCCTGTAATTTGACCAGTTCCCCCGTGACGTAATCTGTCCCAAAGGCCCAGCCCATATAGAAAAAGCGCATGGACATGATCCAACGGTTCACAGCGTTGGATGAGCTGGGAGCCACAAATCGGATTAGTGGTCTATCGGGTACGAATCCGTAAGGCCACTCGTTAGGCCTGTGTCTTGAACCAATGACCAACTCCATTATTTGGGCCTCATACTTGAATTGGGCCCCTCATAATAACTGATTCTTTACCCAAATCATTGTACTTAAACAAAACAAATACGGACATCAAGTTATGTGACATGCGTCTTCTCCGGTTAATCATTTGATGAGATTAACTATTCTATGATAAGCTATCTCGTGGTTAAAAATTACATTCAAATAATTGTAAGTGGACCTATGTTAATCCATAGTGAATTTATAGGTATTTAAGATAAAGAGTCATCAACCGTTATGGTGTGGCTAGTAATACTCATCCAATGGGCGATAGCAAAGGAGGACCCCATGATCAAAGGTGGGGACATGATTTTAAGAGGTTTAGTGAATACGGAACCGTAGCACCACAGCTTAAACAACATAAAGACAGAAGGCGCATATAAAGCTTCACGTTTGAGCCTCATATACCTTAAGTTAACATGTCACGCCAACAAAAACTCAACTCTTTGGCTAATCATTTGTGGGGTCATGTTCTCTAGGCATGTGATCGAATGGCTAGAGATTTCGCATCCAATGATTGTACGTGGGTCGCCCTAAATTTGAGTGGAGGTACTGGCCCTTAGAGGATCTTATGGTGCAAAATGTTAAGGTAGTACACTTGTACGGACTGTAAGGGTGTGCTTTTAGCAACACGTGTTATAGAAGTTTCAATACGCTTACGTTTTTTCTTTTTCTTTTTTCCCTCTAGGTTGAAGTTTTAATTTTAGTAGAGTTCGTAATTAGGTCTCTAACACTTTTACCTATAAAAACTCAAAAGAATTAGAAAAATACGGAGGTCAATTTTTTTTTTCTTGATTTTTGCACGGTTTTTATTAAAAAAATATCACTTATTAAAAAATATTTAGAAAAATACTATTTTTAGATTGGTTACTAGTTATCAGTTATCAGTCATAGATACCTTTGGTTACTAGTTATCAGTTTCTGAAAACTGATTACTGGTAGTTACTATTTTAAAAAATAATATTTTTTAAAATATATTTTAAAAATGATATTTTTCTAGTAAAAACTGTACCGGATCTAAAAAAACACAGTCCACCGTATTTTTTAATTTTTTTTTCCTAAAAATACCATACAAGGCCTAATTTTCACTTAATAATATACCGTAAATAAATAATTATGTATGTACTTTGTGTTGCGCTAAGCACTGTGTGATTAGGCCAACTAATAGTTTCGGAGACCAATTTTTTCTATAGAAAACCGTCATAAAAGACCTATTATCTAATAAAGAAGTCACACTAGGCTGAATATAATGTCGTGCTTAGTGGGCTATCTTAGGCTCGTGCCTAATGTTGTGTCACCATGTTAGCTTATCACTTGTGTCAGATGGTCCAACTAATTTGATAAAGTAATGTTATAGGGTCTCTGTGGTGCCTAATACCACATTCTAATGGCAATTGGATTCTGCCACTGATTAAGAGTTGTAACACAAATCTTAGGCCATGTGACCATTGCCTAAAAAGAGATGCCAATAAAAAGAGGTGGGGAAGGGGGAATAAAGAAGGTTAGAGATTGTTAGTGGAGAAGTGAGATATTCAAATTTAAAGAATATAAAATAATTCAAATATTTGTAATGGAAAATTACAAAAATATTCCCCAAGTTTAGGCGAAATGCACTATTTATCTCATTGATTTTCATAAGTAACAAATCTCTTGATTAACATTGTTTGTCAAAGAGAATAGTAGATTAGGTTATAGAAAATTAAAGAGTGGTAGAGATGAAAAAATAGAAACAAAAAAAGAAGTAAAAGAAATATCTTATTGTACAGATCTATTTAGAGGAGTTCTAAATGCATTTTCTTTCTAACCATCTTTTACACTCTCTGTCTCATTGCTTAACACGTAGATTTCACTATTCAAATTAAAATTTAATAATGTAATAAATCATAGTGGAATCCACGTGTCAAGTAGAGAGACTAGAAGGGTGCAAAAAAGAATGCAACTATCATCCTCATATATTTATTATATGCTAAGAAATTTACATCTAGTATCCCTTTTTGTGCCTTATATTTCAAAAATACCCATTTTTATTTTGTCTTTCAGAAATATCTATTTTTTAGGTTTATACTTCATGTGTAAAATATGTATTATACATTTACAATGCAAAATTTTACCTATGGTTTACATTAGCAATATGAATCATACATGTGATATATATTTTGAAATGTATACTAATTTTTAGGTATGATTTGTATTCATGAAATGTATATCGTGGTATAATAAGCCAAATTCCATATATATTTACAATAAAATTTTTACCTATAGTTTACATTTGCATTATAAATTTATACATGTGATATACATTTTGAAATGTATACCGATTTTAAAGTGTATATATATATTTTTTCATGAAATGTACACTACTATCTATATTTCATGTATAAATTCTGTGTAATATACATCTCTCGAGAAAGGTATAAAAATAGGTATTTATGAAATACAAATAAAAATCATGTATTTATGAAAATATGCGTAAAAAATATGTATTTATGAACTTTTCACTGATATTACATTATTGGGCTTTAGAACAATATTGTGTTGGGATTTGGACATGGTAGGAGTAATTTGGCTAAGAAAGGTACCTATACCTATATAAGTTCTTACAGAAATAGAGACCTAAAGCCCAGAAAATTGAAAAATCTCGAATGACTTAATTTATTTGAAATACACCAGATTAGTTACTTCAAATAACATAATTGATTCCCTCAATCCTCAAGTAGGGGCAGAGCCAAGGTGGCAAGTGAGGGCCACCACCCCTCTAAATTTTTTTCATTTTGTCCCATACTTTGACCCCAATAAATTTTTTCATTTGTCCCCATATTTGACACCCTGAATTTTATTTTTTTTTCCTTTTCCCCCAACATATATATTTGAATTTTTTAACCAATAAGTTTCGTTTCATACTTTGCCTCTATTAAGATTTTTCTTTTCTCATTTTGTTTATACTATAAGATATAAATTGTCATTTTTATTCTAACTTAAGAGCCTTTTATTTTTAACTTTCATTTTTCATTTAGTTTTCAAAATCAAAATTGAGGATAAAAAAAAAGTGTTCGGGAAGACTCTTCTTGTTCACAACTAGTGAAGACAAAAAAAAAAATCATACTTCTAAAATAAATATTGCAAGATATATTTCATCCTTTACACCTTTTTTTTTCCAGTTAAAATCACATTATATTAGTTTTGTATTTTTATGAATATTTTATAAATGTAATTTTATTTTTGATAATATGACAATGATCGTGTTATAAAATGCTTCTAAAAGATAAAACTTCGTCCAAAGAAAATAGAGCGCATTTTATTATCCTTAATTTGGAAATTTTGTTATAAAGGTTTTCAATATTTTTGTGTTATTATTGTATTAAAAGAATTATTTCGTCCCATTGGAAAAAAGTTCTAGATTCGCCATTGACTTCTGGTAACCACTAACCAGGCTTGTTACCTCAAGTGTCTTTGACAAATTCATGTTTTGAAGAGGTAACCCTCACGTCGTAAAATAATCTAAATAAACTTTTGAAATTGTTATTTTCTAAATAAAATCTGGGATTTTTTGTTGTTGAAAATTTACCACATAAAATCAAATTTCATCTATAGTTTATGTTTGTTTTCAAAGCTATCAATCAATGCTCCCTAATAAATAATAAGATTGATAAATTTGAGGTTGATTGATTAGTTTTTCAAAGCTATCAATCAATGCTCCCTAATAAATCCCTTCAACGAATAAGATTGATAAATTTGAGGTTGATTGATTAGTTTGATATCGAGTCCTCCATATGCACGCGACACACAGAAGCACATTACATGCATGGACACACGAACAACGTGTACCAAACAAGCAGCCAATCCTTGTGTTCGCTTCAGAAGGTACACCAACTAATCCTTGTGACCCTTCCCAACATTACTCTAAAACCCTTTCAATCTCGAGACTATAAAACCTCTCAACCAATATATACCCATCACCTTAAAAGTTAAAGCACAGTTCACAGATACACAGTTTTGGTTATTGGCTACGAACTGAATGTACGAGAAGAGGAAAAATATTAGAGAGAAAGGAGATACCTTGTGTGGTACAATGGGGAGCCTGAAGAAGGATTCCAATAATGGAGTGAGCTACTTCCAGATGCCGCTTCACTACCCAAGGTACACCAAGAAGGACTACCAGGACATGCCTGAGTGGAAGCTCGACCGCCTTCTTGCTGAGTATGGCTTGTCGACTCACGGTGACTTAGCTTACAAGAGGGATTTCGCCATTGGTGCCTTTCTCTGGCCGGATTATCATCAGGATCGCAAGCCTTCCTCTTCGCTGAGTTATCGTACCTTCACTGATGCTTCTCTTCTTGATAAGAAAGTAAAATAGCTTCACTAGAGATCAATCTAAGTATTAGCTCTTTATTACTCTTCGCCTTCTGTTACCTTTTCTTGCCTTTATGTTTTAGCCATGTACTGGAGAGAGATTGTATAGTTTATATCTTATATATCTATATGTCTATTTTCACTAGCCGAGTATATTATCTTGTTGCTATCATGCCAACTGAATACAATTTCATGCACGCCTAACACTTGGACGTATATGGTAACAATATATCAAATTTCTCCAATATACTGCTAAGAAGAATGACTGCCCTTCTGCTTGACTTTAGCTCAAATGTCCTATAGAATCCTTCTTAATATCAGGACATCTACATTTATCAAGTAACCAAAAGCTTTGCCTTGCAAGAAAATGGTGTTCCATTGTGGATGATAGTTACTTTAAATGGCAAAATGGCAAAACACCATAAAACCATGAGTAGAAAGTCATATATAGAACTTTTATAACGGCCTGATTAGGGATAACAGAACATGATATTGAGTATTGACTATTTACTCCCTAATCATAATTCATAATCTCTCATTCTACTCCTTACATCTTTTTCTCACCTAAAAGCAAATAAATACACTAAAACCGCCGCCTCAAACGCCTTCCATTGGGATTTGTTGATTCTGCTGCACCTCCAATTCCATCTACTGGTAGATCCAGCCCTATAACGCTAGCACTCCTCTTCCTACCCAACAGCATAGTCGAAGCTTCATCCACTGATGCAAATGTCTTCAACAACTCCAACAAAATTGAGGGGCAGCTCTCCTCTAAATGCTTGAACCCTTCTGATTGCATTACCGCTGTAAAACACACAAGGGTACATCAGTTCAACTCATCCTGTCATACAAATATTACAAAAAATAATGCTGCTGTAAATAATAGTATTAAATCATATTGCCATATGAATTGCTCTAATCCTACAGTACAATCATCAAAGGGGAAGTGTCCCACAAACCAAGAATACAGATCAATGAAGAATAACCTTAATAATATTCCAAATTAGAATCCATACTATCTGACATAACCTGTGGTTAGGCATAGACACATGAGAAACCTTCACGGACTGATGCAGGTTAATAAGAAGAAATAAAATGGAACAAAATTTAAGTAACTGGAAAGTTTGCAACGTTACATTCTATATATAGGCAACAACACCCACCTCCCAAGTTCCCTGGATTTGCTACAAATTTTAGACACATAGCCTTGAGCTGTGGACAATGATGTTGCTCAGCTAGGGCAAGTGTGGTTGCCACCGTCTCAGTATTGATTTCTTCGCACAATTTCGATTCACACAACAATTTCAATCGATCTAGATTATACAGATCAGCAGCAGCCAACAAATGTTGCACCATGACAGTGGATGTGCACATAGACGATGAGCCCATAACTTCACACACATCAGGAAGTTTGTCACTGTAAACAAACAGAAGCATAGCCTGAAAAAATATCAAATATAACAAACTTATTACACATGCTAAATAAGAAACACGTAGATAGATTATGTTTATGTTGTTATTTGCATTCACCAACTACAGTTCACAGGACCAACTTATACGATAAGGTAACTTATGCAGATTAATATTACAGAATGTGAAGAAACTTGGAATGAAAAAAAATCATGCTTGACTTTTTTTCTTCATTCAGAGAGCATAAAAATTAAATTATTGAAGGAATATGATTGAGAAATATTACCTTAAAAATAAAGGGCTCAACATCCTTTACCACAACTTTATCCATGCTAGGATTCCCAACAAGTCCAAAAAACTGAGCTCTAAATACAGGGGAACGGGCAGCAAGTATCAACTTATGGGCTTTGAAATTTTCATCACCCACCTGAAAAACTACATCGCAACCAATATCAGAATCTAGCAAGTCCTTAAGACCTCGACCCATATCTGATGATGGTACGGGTATGATGAACTGTTTTGGCCCCTGGAGGTGAGTTCTGACCACACCGACAGTGCACTTCATTACAAGGCAATCATCCTTTAGATAATCCGATGTTTCTACTGCAGCTCTTCTGAAAAAGCGCTTATACCCCCTAAAATTCATGCAGCACAGAACGAGTAGTAAAAATAAAGTGCAAACAAAACCCTACCAAAAAATAAATATTTATACATAAGCACAAAATACCATGAATTTGAATATACACGCATGCTGAGATGAACCATTCCCCAACCCCAGAATGTTGTGCCATACTACTAGTTTACCAAAACTATGATACAATCGCCAGAAAAATTTGTTGATCAAAATAAATTAAACCCAGTAGCAGGTGCCACAGGGTGACATTAATTGCAAACAGAGGTGTTTAGGTAGTCCAAAGTTCAGCAATATCATTTAAAAGTTTGTGAAAAAAACAAAAATAAAAATATACTATACCTTTAACCTGCAGCAAATAAGACTCAAAATAGAAAAATTTATTCCGCTATCCAATTAAAATCTCCAGAGTTCACTTATAGCAAAATATTTTGGAAGACTTTAAAGTTTAAACTTGTCATAATAAGCACTTGTAAACTTCACTCATGAATTAAATGCCATTATGCTTGTATTTGTCTTTTACTCGAGTCCATCTAAAAGTAAAGCCAAGAGAAATGGATTTCCAATTTTACTCTTAAATCATCAATATTTAAAGTTTTTCTCTACTGTTTGGGGTATGCTCTGTGCATCATACTCTCTTAATAATGTTATTATACAACTTACAAAGCTGATGCTTTTTCACCTTTTCACAAATCCAATATAAGGAAATCAATAATAACTGTCGTAATCTTAATATAATCACTAGCCATGTCAAATTTCCTTGTAAATAAGCATCCACACTGGATGAGGTTTTCACTGAAGATATTAGGTTTTAGCAGTATCCAGGGTGTATGTGTTCTTACAGGTTAGCTATCCCAAATATGTAACTCCAGTTAGTACTGAGCCGAAAACACTAGCAAGATAATAGTTTGCAGGTCAGAAAGGAAAGGATAGTTAAATCCCTAAGTTAAAACTAAACCCTAAAAAAAAACCTGAGGAAACTAATCATCCAATTCTAGTGTATTCCAATATTTTACATTTAGTTTTCACTAGGAAGTCATTTGATGCTGTTTCATTTTTTTGGCTCTTCGTATTTACTAATTGAAGGGAGTTATGACAAAGGAATTTAGTTTATTAGCCAGATGTAAGATATGGAGCAACTTAAATGGGAAATGGACCCGACTAGGAGTAGTTTCAACTAAAATGACTTTTAAGAGTGTCACAATTTTCTATGACGTGGCACACTCTCTGTGATCACAAAATTATGATTTTTAGGACCAATTAATGGTCACCAAAAGTGTGACCCTCGTCACAGAACAGTCTAACACTCCTAGTCAAGTCATTTTCAAAACATTCCTAAAAAGTCAGTTTAATCTGAATTACTACTATCCATGTCAATTGCCCAACTTAAATCCATATGCATTAATATGTACAATAATCTAAGTTTCTTCTAATATATTACTTTCAGTTTTCACTTCAAGTAAATCTCTAAAGTCTTAAGCATACCAAAAGATCAGAGTTGTATGAAAGCGGAGTACTAACTGGTTGAGAAGTTGGATTCACATTACTAATTTTATAATGGTGACAATAGCAAGAAACCAAAAGAACTGTATTACTATTCACCGCTTACAGTTCAACAAACTGAAATTTTTTTAAGCAGTTGTCCACAATTTCGACTTTGCTTACATATCATTTGAGTCAAGTCAAAGAAATTAACTTAAAATGACTGACATAATAATTGGAGTGTACTACTCTAACATAATAGCTCATACAAAAGTTACACGATTTATTACTCCTAAAATTACTTGCACACAAAGCATTGCCAGTTTGTCGACTAGGACTTTTCATTTTTCTAATTATCTTTTTGGGTTGATATCAACAAGCATGTCTAAGAGACAAGAAAGCAAATTATATCTTTTCATAAGCAATCTCAAATGACTAACAAAATTTTCCATTTCAATATTTTTTACATGGTTACAGAAAAGCCACATCTTATGGAATCATGGTGCAATAGGAGAAGAAAACAAGATCGAGCAGGCAATATTTATGTTGCCTAAAGCACAAAGTTGTCTAGCTTTACCCTGATAGCTAATAAAACTGTTAGTGAAAAAGAGGATAAATTATGTTGGTATTTCAGCCTAACCCTCTCTAATCACAGCGATGAAGATCACAATATATAACTATTCAGCACTACATAATGTAATGTAATTCATGCAACGTTTTATGCAAAGAAAAGCCATAAAGATGGCTACAAACTATCAAAAAATAGAATATTAATACCCTAGTGTATACTGTTTCTCCTTCTCTCTCACTTTGCCAATTTACCCTACTTAACCTAATCTAAAACGTGCCCTAATCACAGAGACGAAAGAAACATGTATAACTATTCAGCAATAACAAGTAATGTAATTCATGTAAATTTTCAAGCAAAGAAAAGCCATAAATATTGTGATAACCTATCAAAAAATGGAATATTAATGTTGCAGTGCAGATTGTTTCCAATACACGAGCAACCAGAAGCTCGTACATGTAAGCAAGACCACAGTCAGTAGGAACAAGCTTGATAAGCTGATTTATCTAATTCCTTTTGACAAATTTAACAAACCAAGTTCAAATTTTTAGTACATTATTTTCCTAAGAGTCGACATGACAGCAAGTTGATCGGGCTTCGAATAAGATGAAGCTCACACATTCAAATCCAAGTACTTAACCACAATTTTGGCCAGATTAAGAAGCATTCTTCACTTAATTCTAAGGAAAAAAAAAAAATCTATATACCATGGGAATTTCCTAAAATCACTATTTATTTTTCCTCGAATTCAACACCAACTAACGTTTACTTAGAGGTCTAACTTGCGTTTCTTCACATGAAACAAAATAGCTCAGTTAAATTCTAGTTTATAAACCATAATGCGCCAAAAGGGTACCTCATCAAAACTAAAAATGAACTCCATTAAAATAAGCAGATAAAAAACAACACATTAAACAAAAAAGCTCTTACCACATGCTTCCTCTATACTTCAAAGTGTACGGACCGCTCTCCAGAGCACGATCAAAATGACTATGCACCTTATCCTTCCCATTCTTGGTCTGGTCCACCAAAGTGAGCTCGAACAAAGCCCTCACGTCCGTACCTTCGCTGGCCAAAGCAATGAAAACCGACACGTACATGGAGTTATCCTCCGGGTTCTTCCCATCTGGGTAGAAGTAAATTGCCCAATCGTACCCTCCCACCGTAAACGTATCGCTCGTTATGTACTTCCCAGCCCCCATACCTTTGGCCAAAGAATACCCCTTTATCGTGAACCGGTGCGAACCGTTCACCGTTTCGCTGATCGACTTCGAGCACGAGTGCGCGTCCAACTCCAGCTCCACCCGAGGCTTCAAATTCGCCATGGATTTTTTCTCCTCCTCCAAATTAAGCTCCTCGCAACAAAGCCCTCCGCCTCTGCATATCCCAGAATCTTCCCCAAATCACCGAAACCCTAAACCCCTACCCAAAACTCACGACCGGCGCCAAATCCAATTCCCGGGGAGTCCATCGCCTTTGCTCGAAGTTCACGACGATCGCGGCCGTGGATTGCCGAATTGGTTCGGTTAATCCGACGTCGGAGAGATGAATCGCACGAATTGTACGGTGGATTTAGGCGGAGAGTTGAGAACTGGAGAGAAGCAGAGGGAGAGGAAAATGGTGGACTTGTCTTGGAGGGCTGGCTTTCCTATGGTCTTTCTTTTCCTCTTTTGTTAAAGGTTTTTGCTTTTTGTTCAAACTTGTCCTTTAAATACCGGTAACGGTCCGGTCTTTTATGTCCGGTTCACTTGAACCGGTGGACAGGGGGTCTGATCAGACCAAAAAAAAAGATTTGCATGAGAGCAATGCCACAGGACACGGGTAAAGTTGTTAAAATGGGTCGGACTAAATGAGTAGACTAAACCAGCTGGCCTGCGACTAGTTATTGCGACCCGTGGGTAGGCCCAGCCCGTTCAAGATAGGCCCAACTCGGCCATATTCTCAAGACTAGGCTAGGTCTATCTTTCTCAGTCCGCGGGCCAGTTCGGCCTGACCTGGATGCCAGCCTGGTCCGGGCCGATCTAATCTAATTTTTTATTATTTTATTTTTAATTAAAAATATTAGAAAAAAAAAATCTTAAAATTCTACCCTATAAATACCTCAATCCCTGACTCATTATTCACACAAACAACTCTCATCTCTCTTTATTCTCTCATTTCCCTATTATTCTCTCAAATTCTCAATTTATATTTTCTCTAATTAATTATATAATCTAATTACTATTTAATATTAATAATTATAAAATTATAATTTACAGTTATATTCTCTATTTCTATTTTTAAGTTCTAAAATTATTTGTGATAAAAGTTCTATCATATATATATAATTATATATAATATATATTGTTTTTTAAATTATTAAATTGTTTTTTAAAAAAATATTTTTTATAAAAAAGAAAAAGGCAGGTGGCAAGTTTTCGAGCGGCCCGCCTAGGCCATAAGGCCGGGCTGGACCCCTCTATCAGCCATACGGGTCGGGCAGGCCCGCCTCGGCCTGTTCACGCCAAAAAGTCAGTTTTGCCGACCCATTTTAACAGCTCTAAACACGAGTAATGCCTAACACCACAAGTTAACGACCTCTCAGTTTATTACGTATTATAATCAGTTAATAACAGACTTATATATTATGTGGTGTTAAGCACCATATAATTCCCTATGGCATTACTCTTTGCATAAGCATAATATATAATTTTAAACGTTTATGGCTGTGGATGCATCATTTGATATGAACTTATAAATGTGTGAAATATTATTATAACTTTAACGGGGTTGGACAAGAAAACGTTGGAAACGAGTCTTAGAGTTCATATGAATGTATTTTGTTCATTTTGCCACGGATTTCGAGGAGTAGATTATTCAATTATCAACTTTTTAGGGATAATATTATTTTATACTATGTATTTTGATATTTTGTTCAGTTTATACATTCTGTTTTGGTTATTATCAACATTGACTCTTAAATTTAAAATCTATAACAAATTTATACCCCGATATTAATTTAGAGCAGTTAATTTACCAAGAATTAAAATAAACTATATAAAAACTTAATCGAGAATACGTTTATTAAATCATCTTGGTAAATTAACTGTTCTAAATTAGTATCAATGTATAAATTTGTAACAGATTTCAAATCTAAAAGTTAATATTGATAATAACTAAAACACAAGATATAATTTAAATAAAGTATCAAAATACAGGTATAAAAGTAATAATATCCAACTTTTTAAGATTCTAAATTGACTTAACTGTTAATCGGGTTAAATTTGCGGCCAGTTTTATACGAAATTTAATAACGTTTGGACTTTAGATTACTACAAATTTGCGGTCTTAGAGTTTGTTACTACCTTTAAAAAGTGTTTAAACGTCCGCAAACATCTTCTGCCATTGCATTCAAGGAATCCGATGACCGAGACCAAGGACTTTATAATTGAAGATCGATATTAAATTTGGCCATTTTTTAAATGAGATTTAATACGCACCTAAAAAGAATTTTTATATCGTATGATACTTAAAAGTGCTATCTAATTAAGTAGAATCAATCAAATTAAAAAAATTAAATAAATAAAATATTTTATATAAACTAAAAGGACGATTCTGTAATTGAGCACACGTATTACTTACATGTTATTGGAATTATATTGGGTTATTATTTTTATAAAAAAAAAAAAAAAAACCTTGGTTTTTTTATTTTGATACAAAAAAAAAACTCTTAAGTTTTTCGTTATATCAAGTAAAATCTTAATTTTTTTTAATTCTAGCAATAAAAATTTTGGATTTCTGACTATATCAAATAAAAGCTTGAGATTTTGAAACCCAATCAAATTGAACCCAAAACAGATATTTAATCAACGAATATATAACGTGATTAAAAAATGACTTTATTTTTTAAGTGTTCTATACTCATAAACTATTTTTTTTTAATTTATTCTAACTAAAAAAATCAACATTTTCAATATAGAATAATATAATTTTTGCCCAATTAAGATATTTGTCAATATAAATAGCTTCGCATAGTCGCTCATGACATTGTACACTAAGAAAAATAGGTTATTTGACTTATTTTACAGACTAATTTGATTCGATGGATCAATGTACACCAGGATTTTTTCTGCTAAAATTAAATAAAGACAACTTTTTTTTAATATAATAAAAAACCCAGAATTTTTTTTGCTAAAATTAGAAAACTCGGAGTTTTTTTCGATAATGACCCGAGTTTTATTTGCACCCATTCTCACATTAAAGCACACCATTTTTTCTAAAAAAGTATATTTCTAATTTCATATTTACTCCTAATGTAAAAGATATTTTAAGAATTTTATCCTCCTACACCCCATAACAAATTTTCTATAGACCGTAAAAAAATTCAAACCCCAAGCAGGCAAGCACAATATCTCTAAGAGACCTTAAAGCCATTAGAAAATATCTGAAGATCTCAAGGCAAGTATTGTAAATATATTATAATACTACGCCAAGAATTTTTTATTTGTACTTTTTTTGTTTTTATCTTTGCTTTTCCATTTAATTTGAATTTTATATACGCATTCAAATCTATGTAGGACTCAATTTTTCCAACGATAAACTCTTGAAACATTTAACATAAATAAGATTTGGATTATTTTCATTTTTCTTTTTACTATTTTTTTAAATAAATGATTTATTATCTTACTTCTATGGCTTTTGTTTTAGGATAAAGGTTGCTGCAAAATCAAATGGCTTAGGAGAATAGGGCGCACACAAATTGTTTTTTTTTTTTTTTTTTTTCCAATTTTGTCCTTTTTTTTCATTAGTGGCGATGCTTTTATATAAAAAAAGGGTGCAAAGATAGTCTCTCTTGTTATGGCCTTTTTACAAAATTTTTCCCTGAATTATAGCCTTCATTGAGCTATGCCCTTCACTCCTCTCCTCTCTAAACTTTCTTCTGCTACATCCATCGCACTATATTTAGGAGTGTTCATAGTTTGGTTTTATCGTTTAATGGTAAGACTACAAACCAAATCAAACTATCGATTTACTTTGATTTGGTCTCATTGATTTCAAACTTTATGGTAAAACCATAACCAAACCATATCCAATGATTTTATTTGGTTAGTTTAGTTTTTGCACTTTGTTTTGTTTTGAACATTTTTTAATAAATTAATCCCACAAAAATTAAAACAAAAGAGTTGGTTATAAAATTACTACAACCCAAAAGTATTTAAACTCATTTCGAAACAAAATACAACGCAAAGAAAGTGTAGTTATAAAAAAAAAATTTCATAAATTCAGACACTCACTAAATTTGTACAGTGAAGTGTACAATAAATTTATAGATACCAAGATATATATATATATAGACTTAATAGAAGCATGGATGCGCATTGGAAAATGTGCAATTCCTCTGCCCATCCTGCTTGCTTATATTTTTTATAAATAAAAATAGGTTATGTGGATTACAATTGTTTAGCTGATGACACGTTTTTATTGATCACTATTTATCATTTGACACGTGACTACTATTTATCATTTTATATCTATATATAATATAATATATCTTGGTTTTGGAATTTTAAAAGCCTGCAGACTTCCTTTCTAAAAACCAAAAAAAAAAAAAAAAAAAGAAACGCAAAAAAGATGGGAAACAAAAAAACTCAATATGAGTCTTCCTTCCTATCATAGGTCATGGAAGGAGTGTGAGCTTCTGCTGTCAGAGATCTTCAACTCTATCTTTGAAATGTTCTCTCTTTCTTCATCACTGTTGAGAAATCTATTTTCAAGGTATGAGTTTCTTTATATTTATATGAGAAATCTATCTTAGTTTATGTATATGTAATCTGCGTTTGTTAATTTTGATTCACTTAAATTGATATTTTAATTTTAATTTTTTGAAGTTGCGAGTTTTGAGAAAGAAGAAAAAGAAAGGAGATTTATTTATTTTTTCAAAATCATTTTTTTCCTTGGTTGTTGTTATAGTGTTTTCAAAACAGTTATTCTTATAAAGAACTTATACTGTTTCCCATCTCCCTCCTTAAATTACGCCGAGGAAGAAATCGGTTCTCCTAAATTTTGATATGGTAAGTTTTATTTTCGTTTATTACCAAAAGAAGTCTTATTTTCGTTGTTTGGCATCTTATGCCTCTTTATTTGGGTTTTTTCTTTTTTTTTTTTTTGGAACAAAAAAAAAAAAGAAATATTATATATAAAACTTGTAAATATTATATTATACCTCTTTTTAGTTTGCCAAATCGACAAAACTATAAACTGGATATGTAATATATAATTTAGGCACATTAGCTTGTAAAACTATAAGCTGAATATATAATATATAATTTAAATACATTAACTTCGACAAAACTATAAGTTGGATATGTAATATATAATTCAAATACATTAACTTGCAAAATTATAAGCTGAATATATAATATATAATTCAAATACATTAACTTCAAAAGATCGAATAAAAACCATGTATAAAGTAGAGAAAGTTCACCACTCTTATTTATCACTACTTTTCAAAAATAACGAGGTACGTGCCTAAGGCACGTACCACATAACTAGTATATATATATATATATCACCAGCCTTGGATGATGTTCCTTTTGCACAAATATGGGGACTAGTCACGTCCATATAAAGTCAGAGGGCCCCACAGTTGATGCAATAAAGAAAGTTGTATGGGTCTTACAGATCAGCCAAAAAGTTAATGTTCTAAACCGGCTATATAAGGTTTTACCAACCGGCTCATGAGGTGCCAAATTTTGGAGGGCAGATAAAAGAATATTTTGGGGTAAAAGTGTAACTAGACATGAGTAAGTGGTAGCAAATAAGTCATTGCATCAAAGAAAAAGTT
Organism: Trema orientale; assembly: GCA_002914845.1. NCBI lineage: Eukaryota > Viridiplantae > Streptophyta > Magnoliopsida > Rosales > Cannabaceae > Trema > Trema orientale. The sequence continues at coordinate 232,872 of JXTC01000318.1, read as the reverse complement.
ATTGACTGTAGCTCATAATTTGCTAACGTGAGAACATGAAATTGCAATACGGTTCAACAGTCATCAAACAAAGAACAAAAACTGCTAACTTCTATCTATGAAGTAGTAAAATAAAACAAGGGCAACTAAATGTAGCTGAAAACTGATAAATGTAGAGTATCAAACATAGCACAAAAATGGATAACTTATATCATGACATGGTAAAATCTAACACCATCCTTTCAATGTCAAGTTTATCCTTAAAAAATATTGATAATAGAGTAAAAAGCTTCATGATTCATATATGTATTTTAAAATAAAATCACGATCTCAATGGTCATTAGTGGTGATACTATTCTCCTAACATTTTAAAATATGAACACACAACTCTCCACTTACCTGTTAGTAATTAATTAATCAATAAAACAAAATTCAAAAATAATTGACTTCTAATTTTGAAAGTTTGATCAATCTTACGTTAGGATAATTTTTACGAGAAAGAATTAAAGGACAGTATGATCAAGTCAAAGATTAGTGTAAATCAGATCCTTGGGACCATTAATTGATTGAATTTAGAAATTTGTCAATTTCTAATTGAGTAGCAATTGATTTTCGTGAAATGAGAAATGTAAGAGAATATGTGCAAGTCAATTAAGTATATCACATTCCCAAAAGAAAAAAAAATTAAGTATAAGATTATGGTCAATTTGTCAATTTCTAATTTAGTAGCAATTTGGTCGATGTGTTCCTTATAGTAATAATCGACTTCTAATCTTTAAATTTGTCAATTTTTAAGATATTGCTAATATTTTTTGTGAAATGAGAGTAATAGCACAGTTTGATCAAGGTTTAAGTATTAAATTAGCGTAAATATGTTCTTCTGACCTTAATTGACTTCTAATTTTGAATTATCTCAATTACCCATTACATAGTAATTGGTTTTTATAAAATGAGACATGTAGCGCATCAAGTCAATTAAGTACAAAATCAGGGTCAATTTGACCCTATTTGCAATAATTGTCTTCTAACGTTATATATCTTTGATAACATCTTTCCAATATTGTTGTTTGTCTTTATTAGCATTCATCTAATATCTAATGCTTTGGATTTCATATACATTTCTATCAATAGTATTGAGTAGCATTTAAATGCTTTAAAAGAAGCACTTTCACTAGAACACTTAGCATGTACTTTCATATAACATAATATAGAGAGAATTACATAGAAGTTTGTCTCACTTGAGAGAAATCTATACAAAAACACTTATCCTAAATATTCATGATACTACTTTCAACTTCGTCTCACCTAAGAGTAAATACATACACTAATACTGCCACTTCAAATGCTTGCCATTAGAGTCGGATTCTGCTCCAGCTTCACTTCTATCTACTAATAGGCCTTATATTATTGGTACTCCTATTTCTACTAGCCAAGAGCATGGTCAAAGTCACATCCTAGTATTCAGAACTCCGAAAAGAAAAGGAAAAAAAAAAAAAAAAAAATTAAAGGCTGCTTGACTTAATGTTTGGACTCTTCTGATTACATTACTACAGTAAAACACATAAAGATACATGAGTTCAACTCTTCTTGTAATACAAAGACTACAAAAGCAATGCAACTAGGTAATTGTTTAAATCATAATGCCAATATGAATTTATCTATTCCTGCACTTTAATCATCCGAGGAAAAGTCCCAACAAACTAAGAATAAAGATCAATGAAGAATAACATTATTAATATTCCAAACTATCCAAGAGATATAGACTTAAAATCTGGACAAGGATATTGCTCAGCTAGGAAAACTTGGTTGCCACAATTTTTATTCATATAACAATTTCAGTCGATCTAGATTATAGAGTTTAGCAGCAACTAATACCACGATGGTACACAAAATTCCCATAAAGTCTAAAAAACAGAGCTATAATAAATGCAGGGGAGGGAGCAGCAAGTAACAACTCTATATTCTTTAAATGGGAAAAAGGTAACTGAAACATATGTGAGGCATCTTGCGCGAGATGAGAATGCCATTAAGAATATTTCGAGAAAATCTCCAAATTCCACATCAAAATTGCCCGAACAAAATTAAGCAAATTTAACCCAATTTTAAGGGGGAAAAATATAAGGAATTCTAATCTTTCCGATTGCAATACTTAATACCTACAATTTGTTAAGCCTAGCGTGAGAGCCACTAAGGATCGTCAATAGTAAACACTTTCCCAATTAATGGAAGGTCGACATGAAGAGCAAATTGTGAATTTCATTGGATGCAAGCTTGATGAATTACTATCTTTTTGAATATCACTTATACTTTTAAGTCAGTTTGTGTTCCAGTAGTTCATCACGTGAATTTTCAAAAAAAGCAAACATAAACATTGTTTGACAAAGGTAAGGTTTGGAATTTCAATTTCAGAGAACATTTTTTTGGGAATTAATCCCTTTTTAATGCAAGTCATGGACCAAGTATTAACTTGTGATTCCATAAACAAACGGAAAAAGATCTTCATATAACAGCTAACTCACCAAATCAAGGATATTGACAAAGATGGTATGCCAAATATAACTGCTTCGCTAGCCACAGCAACAACACCCCTAGTAAAACCTGGTGAATTAGAACTTTGCTTTAATCATTCGCCTTTGAATAAAGTTCATAGACATAAGAAGAAGGGGAAGAAAACCATATCAAAACACCACAGGTAACAAAAACCAGATGTGCTTCTTCCACATTTCAATTTAGCCATATTCTTTCTTCTAGATCAAAATTAAAAAAGAAAAAAGGAAAGCTAGCAACTGAATCATTTTTCCACAAAGAAAATCAGTATTAATTGTAGAAAAACTACAACGATACAACTAAAATGAGAGCACGTTGTGTTTAGTGGTGGAAGAAGGCCACGAAATTACAGAAGGATGAAATCAACCAAACAAAGTGACAAATCTAGTTAAAGTAGCAGTTCTTGCCTTGTGGCTCTGTTTTAAGCATAATATAAGTAAACAATCATAAAGCATCATCGCCGTACTGATTTTAAGATAGAGAGAGAAGATAGAGAGTTGATTTAAGGGAGAAACTGTTCAATTAGAGAATTTGGGAGAATGAAATCTGAGGGAAAAATATCTTGAAAGAAAGAAGGTTGTTTAAAATTTTACTCAAATTTTTAGCGGGCATAGTTTTATATTTTTAGGCGCCTAGTCCTTTGGTAAATATTTTTCTTTTTATTTCCCATATATTTTAAGTAAACAAAATTCCACATTCCCAAAAAAAAACACCACCACACTCATATACAAAATTAATTTCGTCATTAATAGTGCAACTATTGGTGTCATATAAGATCAGTCATTATTTGTAAAAAAAAAATGTTCAATTAGAAGTAAAATTACAGAATTAACTCTAAGTAACTAAATTAGCTTCCTAATTATTTTGACTATAGAAGTTACATAAGTCTAATATACTTTTTCTTTTTAAGGAAATAAGTCTAAATATAAGCATCACATAAAATCAGTCGAGTTAAAGGTGAAATTAAATTAATAAAGTGACTTAATTAACTTCCTCGTCACTTTGTTTTAGAGAATTTGATACTATCAAGTACTAGTGTCACCCAAAATTAGTATTAGTTTAAGATAAATATTAAATGAGATGTGAAACTATAAAATTAAGTCAACAACATCATTAAAATGACTTCCTAATCATTTTTATTAGATAAATTGAATAACAACAATTATTAGTGTCACATAAGATTAATCTTGGTTTAGAAATATGTTTAATTAGGAGTGAATTTACGAAATTAAGTTAACAAGATGACTAAATTGACTTCTTAATAACTTTAATTAGAGAAATTGAATAACAACAATTATTAGTATCACACAAGATTAGTTTTGGTTTAGGAAATATGTTCAATTAGAGGTGAGTTTATGAGATTAAGTCAAACAAAGTCACTAAATTGACTTCCTAATCACTATGATTAGAAAGCTTGTATAAGACCGAGTATTAGTATCATATAAGATTTAGTTTTGGTTTAGAAATATGTTCAATTAGGGGTGAATTTACGAAATTAAGTCAACAAAGTGACTAAATTGAGTTCTTACTCACTTTAATTAGAGAAATTGAATAATAACAATTATTAGTGTCACACAAGATTAGTCTTGGTTTAGGAAATATGTTCAATTAGAGGTGAGTGTATGGGATTAAGTCAAACAAAGTCACTAAATTGACTTCCTAATTACTATGATTAGAAAATTTATATAAGACCAAGTATTATTGTCATATAAAATTTAGTTTTGGATTAGAAATATGTTCAATTAGGGGTAAATTTACGAAATTAAGTCAACAAAGTGACTAAATTGAGTTCTTAATCACTTTAATTAGAGAAATTGATTAACAACAATTATTAATATCACACAAGATTAGTCTTGGTTTAGGAAATATGTTCAATTAGCGGTGAATTTATGGAATTAAGTCAAACAAAGTCACTAAATTGACTTCTTAATCACTAAGATTAGAAAATTTGTATGAGACCATATATTAGTATCACATAAGATTAGTCTTGGTTTAGAAATATATTCAATTTGAGGTGAATTTACGAAATTAAGTTAACAAACTTCTTAATCACTTTAACTAAAGAAATTGCATAATATCAGTTATTAATGTCCCATAAAATAAGTCTTGATTTATGAAAAATGTTCCATTCAAGATGATATTTTGAAATTAAGTCAGTAAAGGGACTAAATTAACTTTCTTTTCATTTTGATTGGAGAAAATGCATCATACCAAATATTAGTGTCACGTAATATAAGTCATAGGGGAAATTTGTTCAAATAGAGGTAAAATTATAAAATTAAGTCAATAAAATAACTAATTTGACTTCCAAATCACTTTGTTTAGAGAATTTGTGCAATATCAAGTACTAATGTCATTTAAAATTAGTATTCGTTTAGAAAAAATATTCAATTAAAGGTGAAATTGTAGAATTAAGCAAATAAATGGACTAAATTGACTTTATATTCATTTTAATTAGAGAATTTGTATAATACTAAGGATTGATGTCGCATAAGATTAGTCATTATTAATGAACAATGCTGAGGTAGAAGTGAAATTTGAAATTAAGTCAATAAAGTTACTTAGTTGACTTCTAATCCATTTGGTTAGAGATATTTCATAAGATGGATAATACTTAAGGTACAAACTTTTGTACTAAATTTTTAATACCAACACATGTGGCATGTGATTTATCACAACTCAATTAGTGATAATATATAATCTATTTGTAGTAAATTTTAACACACCAATTAGTTGGTGACAACTTATATGCCACATATGTTGGTACAAAAAATTTAGTACAAAAATTGGGATAAAAAATTTAGTACAAAAATTGGGATATGTAGTGTTATCTTTCATAAGACCAAGTATAACATCACCTAAAATTAGTCACGGTTGAATAAAATAAGTTCAATTAGATGTGGAATTTGAAATTAAATCAACAGTCACTAAATCAACTTCCGAATCATTTTATAGAGAAATTGAATAAGACCAAGTACAGTGTCACATAAAATTACTCATGGTTTAAGAAAATAAGTTCAATTAGAAGTGAAATATTAGAGTTAAGTTATAAAAATGACTAAATTGACTTCTTATTCATTTCGCTTAGAAAATTGTACGATACCACAAATTAGTGCCACATAAAATTAGAGGTTTATGATAAATGTTGAATTAGAGGTGAAATTATGAAATTAACTCAATAAGAGGACTAAACTAACTTCCTATTCACTTGCTTAGAAAAATTGTATCAACCCTGTCTATTAATGGATATCTAACCATGGGACAAGGAAGCAACAAACACGATATACCAATGTTCTGACAAATTAAGCTTATCTTCTTGTCCAAGACAATAATGGACATTAAGTTAATTTTTCTGTAACATTTTGAGGATGTCAATAGTACTGAAATCTGATGTGGTAATGAGGTGGTGCTTTGGCAGATTGAAGCGTTGAACTCGACTTTCAGGATAAGTGATTTGTCGGTTTCACTGTAGCTGTGATTAACTACTGCTTCTGAGCAAGACGAAAATGTACTAGATAAATGATACTCTGTAGGAAGAAAAAAAATATATACACATACTGATTAAACATCGATAATGATTTCTGAGATAAAAGTATTCATAGATCCACATAAATGTAGCAACTGGGTATGGTAGAGAAGAAGTGAAATTAGAAGGACATTTATTTTTTTTTTACTTCTACCACTTAACCTTGAATTGTTTTCATACAACATACAAGATATCAACTACATAATTATAGAGGAAGAGGCAGTCATCAAAAATTGACTTTAAGTTTGATGAACAACAAGGAAAATCTCAATTGTTGATGAAGAATAGACATTTGCAACCCTCTTAAGAAATTTTACATGTTTCTCATAAATAGAGAAAAAGAATGAACAAATATGGTAAGAAAGATTTATTTTCAAATATTTTAAGAATAAGAAATGGCAAAAGAATTATAATTTTTATCTTGTAGGCACAAAGAAGCCAAAGGCACTATACAATAAGCAAGAAATATTAGTCATATTAAAATCACCATAAATTCTCATCATCATCATACAAAGTTCAGTACTATCCTTCTCTATGTTTAGTAAGGCAAAGAAAAAACATAACTTTAAAGTGAAGAGAGGATAATATCAAAAGCAGGTTAAGGATTCTTCTTTTACATGACCAGATGCATTTGTTACACCAACTATTTACTTGAATGAAATAATAAAACATAAGACTAATTGATTTAGACAAAACTAAAATTAAACACATTGACTAGAATTTTATCAAATAAAGAAGATAACCAACAAATTATCAGAGTATGTGAGAGTCCAACATCGAACATTTCGGAGATGAAAAAAAATATTATAGAGAAACAATAAGCAAGGGAAAACAATCAAATTAGTAAAACAATTACGACATATAAGAAAATATACCATTAATTTCTACTAAAAATATTCATACCATCAATTTCCTTTTTGGGGCGAAACATCATTATATAAATACATAACATTTCCATGATGCGTAAACTAACATATAATTTCGGATTCTTCATAAAACTTTATAACATAGACAAACCCAGATCTTGCAACATGCTAGAGAAATAAAACATAAAATGATGGGTTTCATTCCACAATTTAAGCAAACTAATTTATGTCATTAAGAAAATATTGACGATTGAAACCAAAATCCCAAACATGCGATTACAAATGAACCTATTCTCTGATTGAAAAGAAATCAATGCCCAATTAAATTAGAAATCAGTACCCAGGTAATTTAAAACCATTACCTCCAAATTCTTAAAATCAAGTAATATTAACTATTTTTATCAAAACTTTTCATCAGGTAAACTGATTAACAACTTGAATTATGATCAAACCCAGAAAAACAAAAGCAAGAAAAACAAAAAGAGGCAATGTTTCACGAACTTACAGATAAATACGAAAAATGGAGTTTATGAACCTCTAAAGCATACAGTGGAGTTTGAAATCGATTTTCTAAGGAGAGCCTATTCGATTCACTAATTACCGAACTTGCAAGAGATTTTGAGCCTTATTTCTTTTTTTCTGCTTGAAGACCCTGTTTGCTAGATGAGAACCATTCCAAGTCTCCATTCCTCGTGGAGCGTGTGGGTTTTTGTTCTAAGTTTAAAACACATACAAAAAATAGTAATAATATCTTTTACAGGCTTACAGCCGGTTTCCAACCGGTGATAGTCTATTAATGCCCCTATTACCTACTCTGTACAAAAGTAACACCTATTTATTTAGTCCTAACTAATCTAAACCGTCGGATCACATTTTTTCAAATATCAACGGTTCAAATTCAAAACGGGACTGGTCCCTTTTTTTAACCGAGCGGGACATCATCCACATATCACCTATTTGATTATATAACTATATATATACACGTACATAAGACCATGGCCACGAATGTAGTCCCTTCGAGGAGACCGGTCCGTTCATGTTTTGACCAATACATATTATGTTTTGGCCAATTTTCTAAGACCATACTTTAAAAGAATATTGTGGTTTGGTTTAGTTTCATTGATTTGACATGCTAAAACTACAAATCAAAACAAACTAATAGTTTTGAAAAATTTAAAACCAAACCAAACCAATTTCGTCAGTTTGGTGGTTTCAGTGAATATCCTACATGTATTACTCATTTGTTACAGATTTGGTCCTTTTGTCAAGTTTCATATACAATTTGACCCAAAAAAAAATGCTTATGTGGCAATTATTTTACTATTTTTTATTAAATAGTTTTTAAAATATAAATCTAATTCAAAATAAAATGAAGTATACTTTGATTATTCTATTTAAAACTCTTTCCCCTTCTCCTTTCTCCCCTTCATCCATCACTCTCCTTTTCTTCTTTCTCCCCTGCATCCATCACTCTCCTCCTCTGTCCTCTCAACACCCAAGTTCCTAAAGAAGTAAAATCGAGAAAGTTTTGTCTCATTATTAAAAAGGATGTCCTTGAATTTTTCGATGATTTGCAATTTATCCCCTAAACTTTTTTTTTGGCAATTAGGATCTTCAATTTAGGATTTTTTGCAATGTATCTCCTGAACTTTTTTTTTAGCAATTAGGACCCTGAATTTAGGGTTTTTGGCATGATTAGCCCCTGAATTTTTCGTTGATTTGCAATTTATTCTTTAATTGTTTAAAAATTTGAATTTCAAAACTATTTTTTCCCTACCAAACTCTCATTTGTTATTTTTGTCTCCAAACCAAGTGAGATAACCATTATGCCCTTAAAAAATTTGCATATAATTCAGGGAATATATTGCAAATCAGCGAAAAATTCAGGGGCTAATCATGCCAAAAATCCTAAATTCAGGGTCCTAATTGCCAAAAAAAAAAATTCAGGAGATACATTGCAAATCAACGAAAAATTCAGGGACTAATCATGCCAAAAATCCTAAATTCAGAGTCCTAATTACTAAAAAAAAAAATTCAAGGTATACATTGCAAATTATCGAAAAATTCAGGAGCTAATCATGCCAAAAACCCTTATTAAAATCTACCTCAAATTACTCGGTTTGCCTAGAATTCAAATGTCAAGAAAGGTTGATATTCTTTCATGTAAGACAAAACAAAAGCTGAAAAGCAAATACCAATTCTATTATTCAGCTAAAGCAAAAGTTTGAAAACACCCATGAACCAAATTCTCTTATTGGAGGTGGAGTTGGAGTGGGTTTTGAAGTTAAGGCCTTTCTTTTTGCATATGGGTTGTAGTTTAGGGTATCTCTGGAAAGAGGGAAAAAAGTAGTGGACATAATGGGAACTATAAAAGTTGTTGGACACAGATTTTCGACCACAAGAGAGAAGATGTTGTTACACTTCATGGGCCCGTTTAGTTGCAGGGTGTAATAGTAATGGTAATGGTAATTATAATCAAAATAGAATTAAAAATTAATAGTAATGTAATTATGTTGTTTAGTTAGAGTAGTGTAATCAGTAGTTGAATGGATATTTTTATGTTTGGCTAACTGTGAAAAAGAATAGAATTAGCTGTATAATGACTAAAATACCCTTAAGCTTAAAATAAATATTTTGAGTATTTTAAATTATATTTAGCATTAAATTATTTTATTAATTATTGTTTATTAATTAAATTAATATTTTATTAAATTATTTTATATTTAGCATTATTTTATTTCATTTTATTATTTTATTAATTAAATTATTATTTTACATTTAGCATTATTTTACTTTATTTTATTATTTTATTAAATTATTTTTCTATTAATTAAATAGTATTCCATTCCACCTTATTCCACCCAATCAGATTGGGTGGAATAGAATTCCACCATATTTCTTTCTAATGGAAATACTTTTTCTATTTGAACTTTCTAATCAAATAATGAAATTGAGTCATTTTGGAATTGTTTTAATTCCATTCATTTCCATTACCCCCAACCAAACGGGACCTATGGGTTTTGCTTCTCTAGGGACTTAGACTGTTGAGAGGAAAGATGAGAGAGGAAATAATGTTAATAAAAAAATTAAAAGATATTTCATTTTATATTGTGTTAAATTTATATTTTAAGATAATTTAATGGAAAAAATTGTAAAAAATTGTCACATTAGCATTTTTTATCAAGTTATACACGATACTTGATAGGAGGACTGAACATGTAACATGTGATTAATACATGGGGGGCGAATGCAATAGAATAAAGTTCAGGGGGCAAAACTCTAGAAAGGTCGTAATTTAGAGGAGAAAAATATAATTTATCCTTTAAGTAAAACAAAACTAATTTTGTGATCCAACTAAAAATTTAAAAAAATTCTTGTGTATTTAGTGGTAGATCATGGTAAAATCTCCTTTAATCATTTTCTTTTAAAATTTAAGGATATGAAAGTCATTTCATACAAATATTATTTTCACAATCGGTCCCTAAAGTATGACAAATTCTTATTTCAAAATTAAGGTTGAAATAAAATATTTGTCATATTTTATAGGCTAACAAAATATTTCAATTTAAAGAAATTTAAGCAGAAAAAATTATTAAAAGAAAATAAATAGGAAATAATTTAGTAGTTTTTTTTTTTAAATTGGAAATTTAATAGTGTGTTTTACTAGAAGGAATAGTTACTAAAATATTTCCTTAAAATTTAAATCATCAATTCAATGAGTTCACGCGAGATGTTTAATTCACCCTTATATTTGATACAAAAAAGAATATCCATTAAATCATCAATTCAATAGTGAGTTCACGCGAGATGTTTAATTCACCCTTATATTTGATACAAAAAAGAATATCCATTAAAATTAACAAGTTATGTCAAATTTCACCAACCCTCTAATTGGGTCAAAATTGAGTGAGATTTTTTTGTTATATAAAATGACAAATATACCATTTCCACACCCTTACACAAACAACATTGATAGATTCTAAGCAAAATTAACCCAATATTCGAAGAGTACAAATTGAATTAAATAAAAAAAAAAGAACTAGATTTGTAATCAAACACCAATATGGACTATAAAAAAAAATTAACTCCTAAGGGGGTGGTCGAAGTGGCAAGGAGCTTGAACTTAAGGCCTTCTCTCACTTAGAGAGGGTGAGGTCATGAGTTCGAGCCCCCACGTCGCTCTTGGGAGCCCCACCGAATGGGGGTGGCTCTGGGAAGTGACCCGCCACCAGGATCTCATCTGTCCTTTTTTTAACTAAAAAAAAAAAAATTAAATTTGAAAACATCATGTTAACTGAGTCATGCGTTCCCGACCCAAGCACGTTTAGCTGTGGCACATTCATGCCTCGTATTATGTCATACCATATCAGTCCGTAATATGTCCATGCCCTTATTGTACTTGTACGATGCCCATTATCTTTGCAATTAATGTGTCATTATTGTGCTCCTCTATTTTTACGTCTAATTGATCTGTTTTCAATATTATGCGATTATCTTGTCTAATCATACCCTTTTTTAATATTATACTATTTATGTACTTAATCGTTCCTGTTTATAATATTATGCTATTTTTGTGCTTGATTGTGCACATTTTCGATATTATGCTATTTCATACTAAATTATACTCATTTTAGATATTATGTTATTTTAGTGCCTAATCATGATTCATGCTCTTTTTTTTTTCCCCTATCATATATGATTTTCATACTTAATTATTTATGTTTTCAAACTCTTATTATTTTTGTGCCATAAGCATTCTCATTATTATTTTTTTTTAACAAATTTAGTTTTTTAATACTAGTATGTATTTATTTTAAGTAATTATGAAATTATTAATTATTAATTATTATGTAATAAAAAGAAATCATTTGAAATTTGAGATAACTTTTATATAAAGACTATGTCTAAATTAAAATATTACAAGTACATGTGAGAAATAATAACTAATTTGAATATCTATAATTTAAGTACGTTCAAACTAGATTGACGCCAACTAAAGTATATAACTCAGAAATTATGGTTAGTACCTACTTAAACTACAATTTTCTTCCTTAATTTTTTAAGAACTTTATGTTGGAGGTGTGTTTTACCCTTAGACTCTTAATGTCTTTGAACTCTTTGGCCCAAATTTATTAAATTTTATTTTTTTTCTTTAAAAAAATTAGAAATTAACATAATATTTATAATGTATATTATTTTTACTTAGAAAATAGTTTATTTTCATTTTCTTGATTTATTGTATTAAAAGTATGCAAAAATTTATAGAAGTTGAATCTAAGTATACTTTTTGCAAACTAGTTATTTTCCTTAATCGTATCCGACGTGTCTATTATTCGTGGTTGTGTTGTGCCGGCTTGTACACATTTATTTATTGTGCCATACTGGCCCGGACACGGTTACTAATAGTGTCTTGATGTACTGTGCCAATTTATAATTGTGTCATGCACGTGCTAGCTTGTTTTGACATCACTGGTTAAAATATTTTTCATTATATAAGAGTAATGTTTGTCTTTTTTCACATAAATTTTGACCAAGCTATATGAAAAGCAAAATTTTACACAATTTATTCATTCAATCATTTTTGGGGTTTTCTTTTCTTTTTTTCCTTTTACATTTAGGAGTCTACTAATAGCTCATGGTGATTAAAAAAAGAGTAAATCTTATAAGCTTAATCCCTCAGTACTATATTACCTATTTAATTTTACCTAAATACCCTAATTTAAATATCAAAATCTTCTTCATTGTGAACCACGACTAGCAATATAAATGGGGTCGAACCAAGGAACGACTCCTAGTCACCGTCCTCGCTGGGCCAGGGAATCCTCGCTGGGTTAGGGTCCATAGCGGGGAACCAGTTAGAGGGTAAAAAATAATTAAAAAAATTGAAAAAAAAATATTTTTCCTATTTATCTAATGATTTAATATTCATAATTAAAATTAAAATTCATAATCACCTCAAACAATATTATAAACTTTAAATAAATACTATTTTATTTATTTTTAAAAATTATATATGTATATTTATATATATAATTTTTTAAAACTATGTATAACTAAGTATACTGGGACGGGGAATCCCTCCTCCGACTCCGCTCTGAGTATGGAAATCCGTTCCCACTCCCGCTCCCGCCCCTGCCAGTGGTAAGTCTTCCCCTAACCCGTCTCCGACGGGAAAAATGACATTCCTAACCACGACCAATTGAAATTCTCCACCATCTTCCTTTGTGAATTTTCATCATGATTGGAGTCGAATGAGATAAGTCATAGTCATCAAATTTGTTTTGGTCGAACTTAGATGTGTATTTTTTGACCATATAGCTATCTTCAACCATGATTGAAAATTTTTGGCCGGGTTAAATTTTTACCGAATAGTGGTCACACATAGGTAATTTAATTTTTTAAAAAAAAGAGCATATATTGTTAAAATTTTCCTATATAGAACAACTTAAAATGTATTTTTAAATAGCATGAGTTAACTACTTAATAAGTAATCTCTTTTCAATTAAATAAGTCCACGTGTAACGAGTCTCACACACGCTCTCACAAGTCATATGATAAGAACACACTTACATGGATTACTCGCTTCGCTTCAAATCGATCTAAGATCGCTTATATAGATCGCCTCACCACAATCTCAATCCTTAGTCTCTCTCAAATCTCAAACCCATTTATTTTACGCACTCCACATGTTTGTGAAAATGCCTCACTGACCGACTGATATTCCCAGATCCACAAAGCTTGAAGAAATCATGAAAGCTTTAAGCAATGCCGATTTCTTCAGAGGACCCTTAATGGTGAAGATCGCCGCCTTCCTTTTCATATCCATCACGTTCTTCTACGTCGGCAAGCACTGGTCCGATGGCTACCAGCAACTCGTCTTCTTCACCACCACCACCACCCCCACCCCCCAAACCCCTTCCGTCTCAATCTCCCCCAACAACGACAAGTTGTTCAATATCTCCTCCCTCGCTGAGAATTCGCTTCCGCCGGTCCCAGCTCCGGGGGTGGTGGTGGCGGAAGGCGCAGTGGTGCCTCCGCCTCCGCCTCCGCCGTCGGATTCAATTCAGAGGTTTGGGATCGTGGACGAGAATGGGACCATGTCGGATGAGTTCGAGGTCGGGGAGTTTGATCCGGATGAGGTGGTGGAGAATTGGGGAGTTGGGAATGGGACTGAGGTCGAGAATGGAGATGCTGGTGGGTCTCGGAGAGCGAGGGTCAAGAGGTTCGAGCTGTGTCCGAGCAATATGAGGGAGTATATACCTTGCTTGGATAATGAGCAAGCCATTAAAAAGCTCAAATCAACGGAGAGAGGGGAGCGTTTCGAGCGGCATTGTCCTGAGCCTAGACGCGGTTTGAATTGCTTGGTTCCGCCGCCTAAGGATTACAAAACCCCAATTCCGTGGCCGAAGAGCCGCGACGAGGTATTGTTCTTTCTTCTCTTGTTATTTCTACTACTACTACTACTACTACTACTATTATTACTACTACTACTACTACTCACTCAATGAGTTTGGTGCTATGAAAGTCAGTGTTGAATTTGGGTGTTTGTTCAGTTAATTCTTGAACCCATATGGCTCCTAGTTATATAGATTGAAGTTCTGTTGGATCAAGCAATACATGGATTTAGTTGTTTTGTTATAAATTCAGAAAGAATGGAGTTTAAGTTCGATTTATGGTGTTGATCAGCAGATTTTTATTTTTGGTTTTTATATTCTTCGAACATTATTCTTGTTGAGCTTTCCTCAGGGACAATGTCACCCCTTTTGCAGGTCTGGTTCAGCAATGTACCTCATACACGTCTGGTTGAAGACAAAGGAGGTCAAAACTGGATCTTTCGGGTGAAAAATAAGTTTAAGTTTCCTGGGGGTGGTACACAATTTATACATGGGGCGGATGAGTACTTGGATCATATGTCTAAGGTTGTTACATATTCTTGGTAATTTTTTATTTCAGAGAGTAAAATATCTTTTCAAGATATAACAAATGATGAGGTAAAGTTTTACCAAGCAAACCCTTAAAGTTATCCGACGAAAGGTGCAAACAATTTGTTGGTTGTTTGTATGCATTGAATTGCTAAACAATTATTTACTGGTTATTTTATATTGTTGGTTTCTAAATTTTGTCAAAAAATTGAATTTTGATATCTTATCTTTGAAATTGATAGTATTCATCTTTATTCCTTAGAACTTACTAAATTAGTACTGTTACTGTTAGCCCTTAACTTAGTTTTCATCTATTTCTCTTTTTAACAAAAGTGGGGCACAAAGAATTAATGGTACTTTTTTTTCCCCAACTTAAAGACTAATGATGTGATTTTTTGAAAGTTTATGAACTAAAAGCTTCTTTTCAAAAAATTGATAATTAAAATAAACTATGTTTAGTGACTAGCAGTAAAACTCTGAATTTTTAAAGACCACCTGTATTGAATATATGGTTCAATAGCTGAGAAAAAACTTTTTTATCATTTATATCCTGCTTATGAACTTTTATCCTCCCAAGTGCAGATGGTCCCTGAAATTGCATTTGGTCAGAATACCCGGGTTGTTTTGGATGTCGGATGTGGTGTAGCAAGTTTCGGTGCTTATCTGCTATCTCGGAATGTAATTACTATGTCAATTGCTCCGAAAGATGTCCATGAGAACCAGATTCAATTTGCTCTTGAGCGAGGTGTGCCTGCAATGGTGGCTGCATTTGCAACTCACCGATTGTTATACCCCAGTCAAGCCTTCGACTTAATTCATTGTTCGCGTTGTAGAATTAATTGGACTCGTGACGGTATGCATTCTTTTTCTCATACGCTTTGTAATTCTCCTTCATAACTTAAGAAAAGAAAAGAAAGGAAAAAAACTATTAAAAAAAAAAAAGAAAAAAAAAGGTAGAACAACTTTGTAGAAATTTCTGTACACTTTCAAAATTTTCTCCATAATGTCTCTCACAACTGTAATACTATATCTCAATGCTTCTGCGCTAGTTTCTTTCACGAAGTGGACCTGTAATTACCTTGTTTTTGAGCCCCTCTCTGTTCCCAAAGTTAGGATCTCGTTCCTGGACACTACTCTTCATTATTGTCATTTCTTGTGTAGTGGAGTGGTGATTTTAAAATATTCATACCCATATTTTCAGGCTCGATCAGATAATTTAGTTTGTTATGTAATTAGTTGCAAAAAGGATTAATGTTTCCAGAGTTCTTTGAAAATCTTATGTATTGCCAATGTGGAATACTAAGAAGATTAGTTGATTTATGTTTGAAGCTTGTGAAGCATTTACTAATTCTGTTTTTCTCTCCCCTTAATCCACTTTCAATTGCTTGGTGATGAAGATGGAATTTTACTGCTTGAGGTTGATAGGATGCTTCGGGCAGGAGGATACTTTGTTTGGGCAGCACAGCCAGTTTACAAGCATGAAGAAGCCCTCGAGGAGCAGTGGAAAGGTATCATCTGATATTCTATTACTATAGATACTTATTGAACTATTGTTACTCAACTTGACCATTTTGTCCACCTAAGAATAATTTTAGTTGGTGCTTATGGGTATTTTTTGTCTAGCTTTATTTTAGGCTTCATTTGTGATTGTATCTATTTCATTTTTAAAAACCAGGGCCCTTCCGTAAAGTGACATTTAGGGAAGGTGACAGTTTTCAAGTATCTACTTAAAGTTGAGAGCAAGAAATAACTTCTTTCGCATTGTTTTCTTTCCGTCTCAGAGATGTTGAATCTCACAACTCGTCTTTGCTGGGAGTTTGTGAAAAAGGATGGGTATATTGCTGTATGGAAGAAGCCACTAAACAACAGCTGCTATTTGAACCGAGAAGAAGGAACTAATCCCCCTTTGTGTGATCTAAGTGACGACCCAGACAAAGTCTGGTAATTTCTTGTCCTGACTTTCTATTTTCTTAGAAGTAAATATAAGATTAGTTCGTAAGCTAACATTATTATTAGCATATCCAGTTTGAGCTTTTGTATTAGGGCATGGGATTTGAACACATATAATAGGGTCACGTACTTTATTTGAGATTCTGCAAATATAGAGTTTGTGAAAGGAAAAATGAATTGTAGTTTTTCATTTATGTTTGTCTTAGGGCATGCATAACATGATGGCCTGACAATTCAAAGTTATTGAATCTTTTGTATCATTTAGGTACGCTGATCTGAAGGCATGCATTACTCGCCTTCCTGAAAATGGTTATGGAGCAATAGTCCCCAAGTGGCCTGATCGTTTGCGGACTCCCCCTGATAGGCTCCAGTCTATACAGTTTGATGCATATATATCTAGGAAGGAGCTCTACACGGCAGAATACAAATACTGGATGGATATTGTAGGTGGATTTGTCCGTGCTTTAAAATGGAAGAAGATTAGACTAAGAAATGTAATGGACATGAAAGCTGGCTTTGGAGGGTATCATATTTATCTCTTACTCTAGATATCTGCTTTCGCTTTCTTTTTTATTTAAAACAGAAGAGAAAGAACTTCTTCATTTGCCACACACACACACACACAAAAAAAAATCTTCATTTATGATCCACTGATTGGTGTATGCAGATTTGCAGCAGCATTGAATGACCATGGTCTAAACTCCTGGGTGATGAATGTAGTTCCTGTTAGTGGCCCTAATACCTTGCCTGTTATATATGATCGTGGACTTATTGGAGTAATGCATGACTGGTACACTTCATAACCGTTTCTAATTGCTTAATTATGTTAATTTGTAAAATTCTTTTATGGGCACTGTTCCTAGATCTTCGTTCTCATTACTTTTTCTTTGCGGCCCACCCCTCTTTTTTATTTTTTTATTTTTATTATCATATCATTTTCATATCTCAAAGACTCGAACTGATATACATCCCCTTATTCTAATCTTTCTTTCCTTTCACACGAATTTGTACTTTGGAAAATATTCGTTCATTCTTTCACGTATGTACAAACAAAAGCATTTTGATGCATTTTGATTTTCTCAAATAGGATACTTCTTTTGATGTTATTTGTACAATTCAATGCTTTGAAGATCTGATTTGTGTGATATAACAGGTGTGAGCCATTTGATACGTACCCCAGAACATACGATCTACTGCACGCTGCCAGCCTCTTCTCTCTCGAGAGAAAAAGGTAATTATCTTGGTAAAAAAATTTTACTAATGGAAATTTCATAGTGATGTGGACTTCAATTCCATTTTTTCCTTTTGTTTGATTTTATTTATTTATTTTTTGTTATCAGGTGCAATATCTCTACAATAATGCTTGAGATGGATCGGATTTTGAGACCCGGTGGGCGAGTGTACATACGTGACTCACTCTCTATAATGGATGAACTTAAAGAGATTGCAGATGCAATGGGCTGGCATGTAACACTGCGAGACACTTCTGAGGGTCCTCATGCAAGTTATAGACTGTTTGTTGGTGATAAACGGCTACTACGACCTTGAAGCACTGGGATAAGGAAACCAAATGGTATTTTCTTCTGATCCTCAGTGGATCTGGGTTTTGGCTGCATGAACTAATTTCTTTGCACCGTCATCATTCAAAAGGCCTCGAAGCGAAGACGTTGCTCAGTGAAAGGGTAACAATTATTCACATTAAGAGAGATTAAAAGAAAAGGAAAGATAGGTTATTTACATTGAAGTATTTGTGTAGTGGACATTGGGAGCCCTCTCAACACATCTCGGATTATTTAGTCTTGGCTATACAATGAGGCCTAAAGTCCATAGAGCAACTTGTAAAATATCGCACATTTGGTGACATCTGAGATGGTTAGCTAGAGCTCCAATTATTTTTATTTTATTTTTTTCATTTATTTATCTGATAAATGCTAGTGCTTATTATTGCAAAGTAAATCTTCACGTTTCATTTTTTTCGTTCAGTAATTCCCAATAGTAGGGCATAATTTGCTTTGTTATCTTGACTCTTGCTTGCTGCAAATGCGTGACTTTGTCTTGAACTAGGTTTTCATTTTTTTCTCTCAAGGAAGTCCTGAACTAGATTTTCTTTCTGTTTTATTTTTTTTAAATAGCTATATGAATTTAATGCAGTTAAAACGAGTAGAATAAATAATATAATTTTGAATGGTCAAGACTCCCAGCATCCTCCGAAAAGACGAGAGAGAGTATTACTCTATTAAATAACGTGACGGATTATCGTGATTGCGCATGTAAGTTGGTTTTTAAGTTCCTTCTCCAGTTTGTTTCTGTTGATTATCAACTCATTTCAGGTCAAAGAAAATTAAGAAATATGACACACAAAGTAACATGTGGGAATTTTCATCTGAAAAGATTCGCCCTTTCTCGATCTCCATTTCAGCAATCAACAACAGTCCAACAATTTTCCACAAAACATTTCTCCCTTACAAACAAGATATAACCTCTATGGACAATCCTTCATCTCAATTTCAAAAAACTTCTAGCAGAAACTCACTATTGTTCCTCACTTGACTCTAGAGGGCTAGCATAAACTGTATAAGGTTTAGGGTTAGTTTCACCTATGTCCATTGTACTTTAAAACTAGGTTTCTCACGTTGCCTCCCAAACTTCAAAAGGTATCATATTGACTTCATCAATTCTGCATTTTGTCCCCAAATGGCTCTTTGATTAAATTCCATCAAAGTTCATAACAGAAATTTGTCATGTGCATTCCAAGTGACTTTATTTTTATTCAATTAAACCCTTTCCTACAAGTCAAATTAGATGCACGATACAAATTTCGGCCACGAATGTAACTCAAATTTAACAGAAAGGGACATTTTGGGACAAATGCAAAGTTGGATGCACCGTCCGCCATGTGACAAATTCTAAAGTCTAGGAATAAACTGAAACATGGTGTAACGACTAACGAGTGAACTTCATGTGTGCGAAAGAAAGTGCCCAAACAGTTTACTCGAACAAAACAGACACTCAAAATGCTAGTTGAACAGCGAGTCACAGCAGCTGTCATCTCCCAGATTTTGGCCTCCAGATTTGCTGGCCTTGATTCTGATATGTCTGAACATAAGGTCCTGTTGCAGTTGAATTGTTGTAGTGGCCTTGGGGCCTCGTGCCCTGATAGTGAGTTTGCGCTTGGGAGTATGTCTGAACACGAGGTCCTGTGGTCATTGAATTGTTGTAGTGGACCTGGGACCTTGAGCCCTGATATTGAGATTGCACCTGGGGGTAAGGGTGCAACGGCCTCTGCACCCCCTGTGGACGCATTTGTTGGTGGCGCCCACCACCTCTACTTGTGTTTGGTGAATGTAAGTGCTCGGTTGTTTGCCACTGTGGACGAGTTGGCTGATAGGCCCCAGCATGGTATTTTGGATTTCTTGTTATTAGTTGAAATGTTTGCTGTTGGACTAATGAGCCAATAAGGGAACTCTGGTTTAAATTAGCTGAGGTGAGCCTGTTACGAGTTGACTGAAATGCTTCTGTTATCCTTGTCAGTTGATTCTTGTTAACAGCCCTTGCACTATTTTCTGGCCGCTCAAAAGGATCTTCAATCTAACAAACCATCAGAAATGCCAGCGGCAAGTCAAAAGAGGAGCAATAGTTAATCAATTTTACTTGCACAAAAGACAGGGTGCAGTAGAAAAATTCTAAGGAAGACAAAAAAAAGAGTAGAGATGAATTACGAATAATGCATAAGTTTGAGGCAGCCATCTTGTGTTGCTTGATATATATTCCCACTGTCCTGTGAACGGACTAATCCCTGACTCTGAGGCCCTCATGCTAATGTCGGAAAACTGCAATTTATGAAATACCCTCGTTGGTAAAGTGAATAAAATTCAAACCACAGCACGCAGGCAACTTCAACAATTATAAGGAGTGAGTAATTCATCTTTGCACATTTGTCTTAAGTCCTGAAGGTAAAGTATCAGAAAGGAATGACAACCTTTGCAAGGAATGAAATGAAAAGCTCGGACAAAGAACTTCGGTTAACTGCTCTCAGTTTGTCCGATTTGAACCTGGCTATGTTTGCAGCACATGTTTCAGTTATGAGTCTCTCTGCATTGGCCCTCAAACCTGCACCGGAGCTTGTTGCAATTAGTCCCTTTTCTATTAAATTAGTCAGTTAGTACTTCAGACGAAGTAATACTTCTCATGAATATCATTTACATCCTTTATGACATAAGAAACTATGTAAAGTTTTGGAAAACAAACAGAGTACCAATTACCAAAAGCACAGTTCAAATATGTGGTCGTACACTTGGCCTAATTGTGTAATTACACCAACCTCCAAAGTTGAGGTTTAAGGTTCAATTCCACCACCCTCTTACAATACATAAAAAAGGGTTCAAATTATCAGTCCAGATAAAGAGGCATGAATTACCAAGAACAAGAGACTAGGCTACTACCCGGACACTCTCATCCCAATTGGCTATCTATTAATTTACTGCTTCCCAGCCAAGTGGCCAGTTGTCTGTGCCCGCTGTTACTCAGAAAACTTCTATTCTAAATTGTGTGCAAAGATTCTATTTAAAACCAAGTATAAGATATTCTTCAAACCTATCTATTAGCATATCCACAACATTTGTTACTCTTACATAATGCTTCTGAGAGATAATTTAAACAGCTCATAACAGAGTATATGTTAACACCTGAAACATACCAGCGACAGTAATAATTCTTGATGCCAAGACCAATAATATATCTACGAAAAAAAAAAAACACAGAACCAAACCACAGACAGAAAATTCAAATTCACTATGGCTTTTAGCAGCAAGACGAGTGCTAACCTATTATACCAAATTCCTCGTGTTCTTGCACATAGCCAATACTTGGCACTCTTTAGAACCAAATTGTATGGATTGACAATTGAAGCACAAACTCAAGAACTCTTTTAAGTTCTGCTGCCGGGGGAATATTGAAAAAATTCAATTCATAGGATAAGGGACTGTAACATCAACAGCTAAAATCTCTAGTCATACAGTATTAAAAATGATCTCTGCTTGTAATACACAAATCTGGCATGTACAAGGTTGGATAATATTTTGTGATTAGCGTTGGAGAGGAAAGTACCTTGAAGATCATCAGAAATGTTTCCTGGATATATATCTTTAAGCGGTGGAAAAATTGCAGGTCGACATGTCTGGGAAAAAAGAAAAAAGAAAAAAAGTTGGATTCCAAAAATGGACATAGATAAGAAGACAAATTAACCAAACACAGTATAAAATGCATGGAAACACTTAAGAGGCATAACCAATGTAAAAAGAGAGATACCTAGACGTCATTATTTAGAGGATTCTAGCTTGGCAACCCCAAAAGACAAAATACGGAAGATCATACAATTGAAGATGAAAACACAACAATGTCGATCAGGTGGAAATGGTCGATAATGACACCTTGCAAACAAAAATAAATCCTAGAAACACACAGAAAAGCTTGTAGAATCTATTACTCCCAGTAGATTAGGTCCACATAAACCATCAGAAGATCATCATATGTAACTAAGTACTGCATGCTGCAGTTAAAATGGGAAATAATACTCCAACAATTTATAATTGATACAAAGATAAAGGATTACCTGAAAATGGAAGATCACGAGCAAGCACAGAGAATACGAATTGAAAGTCCCGGATTTCGGATTATTTATATTACGTGCTTTTGCCCATTCCTTTACCTACAGAAACTAGAAGAATGCACCATAAAGAATGCTCCTTACCAAGGAAATCAACTTGTAGCTAATTAAGACTTTACCAGTAAAACCATATCACGGAAGCGTGTATCTATTTCATTGATCCAAAGCAAGAGTTTGGACTTCATGTGGCCTTGCAGATTGTCAATTGAGATATCACAAGAGATGTTCTGGAGATTGCTTTCGACTTTTAAAATAGGAACTCTTGTATTGGGGATGAGTTGCAACCTCTTCCATCCGCCTGCCGAAAATGTTGTTATGAAATGAAAATATGAGAGGTTTGATTAGGATCAATCAACCAAAAAGAAGAAAAATGGCTCAACCCTCTCCCCTCTAGGGGGGAAAAAAGGAACAAGATAGTGGCCAAAGAAAATCATATGAAAGACAAATTAGCTGTGCCACGGACCTTCTAAAGGATCTCTTCCTGTGAATGACAAATATACAAGAGAATGTAAAAACCGAAATAATTAACAAAAAATACACCTACCTCTCTGTCTCATGGCTCTTATCAGTTCTCCAAGCAATTTCTGTCTGAGCTTTTTACCAGAAGATGAAATAAATGAACCATTGGCCAACTGTATAGAAATGTCCAAATCCCCCCAGCGCGAGAAGAGATTAGACACAAATGATCCAAATGGCTCCACAGTTGCACCTGTTTGTACCAGTAATGTTCATGAATCTACATCATTACTAACATTCCAACCAACAGAAACAATTATCTACAAGGCAAGAAGACACTAAAATCATTGCGAAAGAGAAAATTTCGTAAACTTCTCCTTTTGATCTAGAAGTGGCACCAAGTAGAATTGTTGAAGAAAAATCCTTCTTAATAATCAATTTGGCACTCAATGCCCAAGGACTTGTCCTCCTCGTTTCAAAAATCTTTTGAATCAGTGAACTAACAAAAACACCTAGAGAAAATTTAGAAAAGTTCGAATGCGAAAAACATTATCACCAATACAAGAAACAGATAATAAACACTAATCGCACATTTGAATAAAGGTTAATACTTGAAGGCAGTTATGCAATGCACCTAAGGATGGAAAGATATACAAAGAAAAAAAAAGAAGCAGCTAAAATTTTCCACACGAAATGAAAGAGTTATCAGTCTTAGTTTTTTTCTCATGAACATTCATAATTCTTTACACCATATTTTTTCCCTTTTTTTGTTTAAAAAAACAATGTTCCCACATGGCATCGATTGATATCAGCACTGGAATAATCAAACTAAGCTACTGCATTCGTCATTTTAAAGTAAGCCACCACCATAAAACAACAATAATTGATGTTTTGACTGAAAATATTACTAGAAAGAGATAGAATAGCTTAATTAAAGGTTGCCACTCACTAATAACCCATTCAAAAGTTGAATGTCATTACAGTGATTCACCATACATCCGAAATAGTAACAAACTTCAATCTCATTTCTAAACATTGCCAATGTTGTTGCTAGAACGCTAAACATTACAAATTCCTTGAAAGAAATTTCTCACATCTTAAATTTTTTAATAGTCATCATAAAAATAGAAGAATCTTACCTGGAAAATCGATAGTTGAGATCATACCAGACAAAACAATTTCAAACAGTGACAATGAAGAAATACAACTATGAAAATGCAGTACAAATCACCTCTCAAGCTTTCCAAAGATCCAACAATTTCTCGAAACTCATCAATGATTTGAAACCGTGTCACCCAATCATCATTGGCGGGTTTAACCACATCCAATATATCCCTGAGAGTATGCTCCAGTACCCCATTGGCACTCATGTTTCTGTTACTGTAAAATATTGAACATACAATTAAGACAGACAAAAACCTTAAATACAAAAGACCCTTCAAGCAATGATGACAAATGAAACTATAAATAAGTAAATGCACGAAGTCCCACCAAGAGTTGCTTATACCCGTTGACTCAACCTGAAGACAATTTTCTATAGCAAATCTTTCAAAGCCAAGGTCCTTCGAGAAAGAAAATTCACAGCCCCCAGCCCCCAAAAAGGCTGTCCCTTTTCCCAGAAATATATTTCAAAAAAAATTCTTTTTTTTTTTTCTTTATTATGACTGTTGTTCTCTGTATTCCGAGAAGAGGGAAACCAATATCTCTATATTCTGAGTATGAATCTAATACAGTTACCATCAAAGAAATTCACATAAACAGCCAGGATTCATTGATTTGGGTTCAACCGCTAAAACCCATCAAGCATATAAACCAACTAACAAAAAAATAACCCAAAAAATCCAAAAAAGAGAAAGCCCAGTGAGAAAAACTCCTCCAAAAGAAGCAAAAAAACCCAAAATTGAAAACTAACGAAAACCCATAATTTATCCAAAAAAACAGAACAAAGAATTACCGGAATCTAATAAATCGGGCTCAGCAAGACTAGTTCATCATCGTTTTTTCCAGGGTCTCGATGATTGTTAGGTACATTGCTTTAATAAGTCCACGGAGTAAAAGACATTTTGCACTATCAGTACGTCTGTGTATGTGTATATAAATAGTTATATATATATATATATATACGTATACTCTGTCTCAGCGTAAAGTTGAAAAAGGGCTTGCTTATTGAGAAGGGTTTCTTCCCTTTACATTCTTGAGGAGTATGAAGGCTTGGAATTGGTACGTGAAGCGGGAAAAAGGAGACGACGGAGAGACAGGGCAAAGGTTCTTTGAATCTTTTCGCACACCAAAAAGAAAAAAGAAGACCAAGACTAGGAATGTATTTTTCAAACAAAATTTAAAGGAAAATAAAAAAAGAAAGTTGCTCTTTGACTTTGGAAATACGACTTTCTTTTTTTGATAACTAAAAACGAGAGGAGGGGGCGACCAGCATGGCAATCCTCTCTGAGCGTAATTATAGGAGCTCCAACTAAGAATGGCAATGGGGCGGATCGGGGACGATTTTTTAATTATTATTCCCATCCCCGAAAGCCAATCACAATACCATACCCGCCTCATTAATCATTCTTTTGGATACGGAGACGGTGCAGATATTCACCAATGAATAACGGGGAAAACTATGGCTACCCATTACTCATTGATAATATTAAAATATTAAAAAATTAAAATGAAAATACTAAATCCTTTTCATAATCAACAAAATATTAAACACAATAATATACTAATAATTTTTAAACTCTAAAATTTAAATATATAAGTACATATAACTCTCCAAAATCATTATTTTACCAAAGATATAATAATATAGATAGTGTAAAATTAAATAGATATTTACATGTATAATAATTTTTCTACATAAATATATATATCGGAGTGGGTACGGTGCGGATTATACTAATACTGTCCCTGCACCATACCCGCATATTAACGGTACGGTTATTCCCCGCTTCGGTCATTTTCTCTGCTTGAGCGATTTTTCCCCTCCCCATTCGGATCGGATAACCACGGATACCCGTAACCATGGATTATATTGCCATCCCTAGCTCCAACCCCATTCAGGAATATTTTCCAAGATCCTTTCGACCAGGTCGCCACCACCGGGCGGTGGAGTGAGTCACCTGAACCCCAACTGAACAACTAGCGAGAACGGCACCCTGGGGCAGAGGCCGGGGGCATGGGTTGGTAGGTAGGTACCTTCACATTTAAGACTCCCGAAGGAGTCACCCAGTTCGAACCCGCGACCTCCAACACCCACGATAACAGTGCTGCCACTAAACCACATGTTCGGTGGTTTTTGATAACTAACAAAAGAGGAGGGGGCGACCAGCGTGGCAACCCTCCCTGGGCTGGAAATACGACTTAGCTTATTTTGGGCGGCTCTCTTTAATGTTTTTTATGGCATGTTTAGTAAACGCAAATGAGGTTCATGCATAAGATAATGATTTTCATTCATATGTTACCAAAATATGAAATAAGATAAAAAGTGTGGAGTCCCACACAAATATTCTAAGGAAAATAAAATGAGAATACTTCATCCACAAACATGCTTCAACACTCTCTTTCTTCCTTTTTTTTCAATTAAAATTATAAATTACAATTCTAATCTTAAAAATTTATACACTTTAAAATATAAATTCCTTTAGAAAGACAATTTAGTATATTTAACATATTCGCATTATTCAAGCAAAAAAGAAAAAAAAAACATTCGCTTTATTTTTCAAATAAAGACATTATTAGTTGTTTAATGAATATAATTTCTTTTCTTATTAATTTTAAGTAAATAACATAATATAAGTAATGATTCTGTACTCATCTATCTTATTTATATCCATTTTCTTATTCTTAACTAATGATCTACACTTATTATAAATTAAAGGAAATTACTTACTACTACCCAATCCCTACCCCATCCCATTAGCGAGAATAAGTTTTTACGCCTACCCCTAGTATGACTCGAATCTAGGACCGAGGTCCCAGGTAGTGGGTGCTCTTACCACTTGAGTCAACCCACTTCGTCAAATTAAAGAAAAATACCTACTACTACCTAATCCTCACCCCACCCGATTAGGGATAATAGGTTTTCATGCCTACCCCCAGTGACTCGAACCTAGGATATCCATTTTCCTCATTTATTATGATATCACAATTAGGCGAAGTAAATATGCTTAAGTCTTTTGGTCTTTGTAAGCGGGTAATGAACTTGGGAATTTTGGAAATTAGAATTAGATTAGTGAGTCTTCTTTTTTGGGTCCATTTTTTACCCAAGAAAATAATAATAATAGGCGAAAGATTTTAATTTTTGGTTTTTTGGAGTAATTACAAATATAACCCCAATAACCTATTATTTTTTTCAAATTTAATCCTGTATTCATGGAAACTATAATTCACTCTTTGCGATTTAACATGAAATTTCAATTTCAACATTGTGAAATTTAATCTTAAGGAAAAAAAATTTAGTTGATGCAAATTTAACTCTCATTCAATGTTTTAAAACAAAAAATATTTCAAAACAGTTTCTAAATTAATAAAAAATTGTTATCAAACAATCCGATATAAAAAAAATAATAATAATAAATTTCTACTAATCTATAAGTTATTTGAAAGTAATTTATATTTCAATACACCTAAGGAAAAGTACTTAATTTTCATTAAATAAAATTTTTTTTCCAAAATTATATATAAGTAACGTGGGTATCCATTTTGGACACTTGATATCACAAGAGGGTAATGACCCAAAAATACTATTTGCCCCGTTTGGTTCGCCTATTTGAATGTGTGTATTTGAATGAAAATTGTGGAATGGGTTATAATTAGAATGGAAGACATTTGAATGGAAAAAATAGTGGAATGGGTTATAATTAGAATGGGAGTATTGGAATGGACCATTCAAAAACACCTCTCCCCCTCCATTCTCATCCAAGACACAAAAATCCATTCAAATAGTTGATGTGACTGATGAACCATTTGAATGAAAAAACTGAATTGTTGAAACAAACACTCATTCCAAAAGACTATTTGAATGGAAAATTTAGAGTTGTTGAAACAAACACACATTCAAATGGATTTTCCATTCCAATGGAATGGAATGGGCGAACCAAACGGCACCATTATTTTTTACTTTTCTACAAAAATAAACCTAATCTTTGAATTCTGCGAAATAATATCCTATTATTTATGTTCCCTGTAAATTTGTAACTTAAGCGAGTTAAAGGACACAAATACCCTTTATTAACTCGTTAAAAATCATTAAACACCTATATACTATCAGAAAATGTTTTATAATTAATTTTTTTCACCTTTCATTTAAAAGAATAAAACGAATTCTCAAGTTGAATACTTGACAAAGAATGATGAAAATGTCTTCTTTGACTTTGGGCTCGTATCATATTCGAAAAAATAGATAAAATAAGTCATGAGGGGTGCTAATATCTTTTTACTATTAAAATCAATAATTGGGCACATATGATACAAATTTGCAGAGATCTCAAATGTGATGGTATTATTTTGCATAATTTAAAAGTCAAGTTTGATTTTTGCAAAAAAAATTATTATTGTTATGTAATAATCTCATTAATTACAAAATGATCTTATTGTTTTAATCTTGGTTTAATGTCTAAGTATATGATATCAACTAATATAAATGGACATAAGTTTAAAAAAATAAAAATAAAAAATAGTACAGATATATTTTTCAATGACTTTAAAAATTGGTTATTTTTGTAGAGATCCTTTATTGTTATTTTTAAGAAATTTGTTTTAAAAGAATAGTGGAACATTAATACAACTCAAACATGATAGTGGTTAAGAGTTTCTCCGCTTAGTGGTTAGGGATTTGAAACGGGATACTTGTTGTGTGATCATAGGATTAAGTTCTCTAGTCTCTGTCCCTTGTCCTTGACCACCTTTTAGAAACTCCCTCACTACTCCATTTGGTGGGGCTAGAGTAACTTGATCTGTCATCCAATTAGATAAAATTTGTCCAATGATCGTCAACGAATATTTCTATTAATGATATTTAAAACTCCCATTATAATGCTTAGGGTGAGTTGTCATATTAGTCGGCTCTTCCTCTCCTTTTACTTAGCAAAAGGACAACATGGCCCGAACTAATCTGTTTAGTTGATTTGAAATTAAATCAAGTTGAAATAATTAATTTTTAATTGAAAACACTAGTAAAGTAATTAGAATGAAAAATATAAAAGTAATGAATTAACTTAATTCGATAAATTATAATTAAATTAAAAAAATCAAGTAAACAAATCATCATAATAATTAGATATATCATAATATGAATAACATTTTTATTTAATAGATAACACGTAGGTTAACCTAAAATCGGCACAATTATTCAGGTCAACATGAAAATGACCCGAATTGTCATCCTAACGATGTCGAAGTAATTAAATTTTCTTAATAATAAAATATTAATGGTAATAATACCATTCCACTTAGGACCTGATTGGTGGATATCGAAACTTTTTTTCTTTCTTTTTTTTTTTTTTCCTAGTTGGTTATTTAACTTTTGGCCTCCCAAACTATAAGTTCAACCCCAATTTAACCTTTGATTTCTGAACTTTGAAATGTCTAGTTTCAACCTATAAATTTTTTTTTTTTTTCGGCTGAAGGTCTTGGTTTTGGCATATGCATAATAAACTAAGAAAAATGATTTATAACACAAGGATGAAATTATCACGAACTACGTGTCAACACATTTATGGTGACATTTAACAAAAAAAAATTAATAGTGTGTCCTATTATATTATTAAGTTGGAAACAATAAAACTTTAATATGTAGATGAAAGAAATAGCCATTTCATATATGAAAAATTTAGGTGAATGACCAAAATTTTAAATCACCTAAATTTTAAATTTGATTAAGTAGATGTCCACTTTTAAAATTTTGTAGCTAAATGTCCAGGTATATATATTTTTACACTTGGTAGATACACATATCTACCAATTTTAGTTACTGTACTGAAATGCACTGGGTATATAATTTTTTATACTTGGTATATAAAATTTTACACTTGGTATATAAATATATATACTGGACATTTTGCTAACATTTGACAAAGGGACATTTACTGAAATTGGGCCCAAAATTTGGTCATATTTCTATAAGCTCCTTCATATATTTGTGCCTCTCTAAAAAGATTCCTAACCTTTATTCTCTTTCTCTTTCAAAAAACTACTATCATTGCTCTCACGATGGGCCGAAGAAGGAGTGTTTTGATCTTCGAGAAAATTAGGTAGATAACTAATTTTTTAAATTAGTTTAAGTAGATTTTCATGTTTTAAAAGTTATAGATAAATGTCCATTTCTTTCAAAGTTTCAGTTGTAGAATATGTTGTAATTCTTTTTTTATCATTAAGTGAGTTGGACATTTAGCTTTAAATTTTTGAGCTTAGGCATATACTAAGTTTTGGGCCAAAAATGGTTAAATAGCTAGTCAAGCCTTAATTTCCTTCTTGACCTCTTCTCTTCCTCCCCTCTCCTCCTTGATCTCCTTCAGGGATGAGGAGTTTTTCTTTTTTTTTTTTTAGAAAAAAATATTTTTTTAATAAGTCCTATTTAGATCTAATTGTAGTATCACGTTTGTGTAGTTTTTGAAACTGCATGATTTTTAATCTGTGTGAGTTTTTAGTTCCGTTTACTAGATCTTAAATCTGAGAAATTTTCTTTAGGTTTAGTTCTGTAATACAGATGGGTTAATTTTCTTTTTGGTGGATATGAATCTCATTTGGTATTGGAATCATAGTCTACCTACCAAGAATAGAGTCCAATAGCAGGTGAAAGCAATTGTTTGCTAGTGATACTTGTTATTTTCTTCCCTTAAAGAATTATGATAGCCCACAATTCTTGTTGTTGCTGTATTTATGATCCACTTTTTGTCTCTTTTTTGACGAGTCTAAAATTGTAATCTTATGTGCTTGTATTGTAATTGAAGTCTTTTAGCTTTTATTAATATTATTCATTTGAGGATCCCTTAATTTATCTAAGAAAAAAATTAATATGTAGATCACACATTAATCCAATCATATTGTATATAGCCATTAGAATGAAGAAGTTAGAATTGTTGAAACAAATAACTATTTGAATAGATCTGAGAATGGAAATTGAGAGAATAGTTGAAACAAACAGCACAGTTTAAGAACCAGGTATGAATATTTGAAAAGTTCATGGACTAAAATCAAGACAAATATATATATATATATATATATACCTCTTTGCAAGTAGAAAAGTATGTCATTTAGAAGTTATTTAATTGGGAACTGAACTTATAGTTCGGAAATCAAAAGTGAGAATATCCATATTTTTGTAGGGCAACGTAATTTCAACTTATTAAGAAGAAAAAGTTGTTACACTTGAGCCATCATTAGTAATCATACACATTGGACAAAACAAAATGTGCAAAGAGTGAGCTACGCCAAAAAACTTATGCTTTTCTTTGCAGAAAGTATCATTCTATTTTAAGAAAAAAGTTATAACAAAGGAAATCCACACATAAACTTCTTTCTTCTTCATATTTTTCCCTATACTGTATGAAAGTTATGAACAATGGTATATCTAATTTAGGGTAAATTCTATTTTGGGATAATTAGGATATTACGGATAAAAACATAAAAAATTACAAATATACGGTAGAAAGATATATCAAGTTTTCATACGGTATGCATCTGGTATATTTGAAAAAGTAAGTCAAAAAGCACGGTGGCAGACTTGTAATTAAAAGATTCTTTTATAATTGACTTATATTTTGTACAAAGTCTAAAATTAAACTTAAAAGTTAGTTAGTCTAGTAGCTTGTAAGTTTTATTCTCTATTTAATTTCATGAGTTTGAATCTCACCAGCCGGTTTTCATTTTTTTTCCTTCTTTAATTTTATTTTTACTTTTTTTTCTTTTAAGTTTTTTTTCTTCTCTTAATGATAATGTGCTATAATTTTTTTCCTTTATTTTTTTTCCTTTTACTTCTTTTTTATTTATTTGTTATATTTCTTTTTTTTCTTTCTTTCATTTTTTTTCTTTTCAAAATATTTTTCTTTTTTACTTTATTTTTTTTTACTAATTACCAGTAATACTAATTTAAAGGACTAGTTACTAATTACTAGTTTCTAGTTTACAAATTGACTAGTTACTGATAACCAATAACTAATCTTGTAATTAGTAATAAATAACTATTTTTGCAATTGGTAACTCGTAATCAAATTGATAATTTATAAGTGATAACCAAATTAGTTGATGATAAATTAGAAACTAAAAATGTCAGTAACTAGAGAATAATTACTATTAACCATTAAAAATTATGATTACTAGTTACTTGGAAACTGCTTACTGGTTACCAGTTACCGGTTGCTTGGTTATTGCTTACTAGTTACCAACAACTAACTTGGTATTCAGTAACCAATTTGATTACTAGTTACCAATTATAAAAGTAGTTATTGTTTGCTAATTATAAAGTTGGTTATTGGTTACTAGTTACTGTTACTAATTATCAGTCTTGTAACTAGCAATCAATTTGGAAACTAATGACCAAATTTGTCACTGATACTAGTAAGCAGTAATAAATTACACTAGTCTATAACTGGTAACAACCACTAGTTTAGAAACTAGTAACCAAACTGGTTACCAATAGTACGGGTAACTGGTGACCAATAATTAATTTTATCAGTAGTAATAAAATTGATAACCGATAACCAGAGAAACTAGTGAGCATAATCAGATTGGTTACTGATTACTAATTTAAAATCGAGTAACCAAATTGGTTACCAATGACCAAATTGGATATTAATAACCACTTACTAGTAAGCATATTGGTAGTAACTTGATTAGTTACTAGTAACCAATAATTAGTAACTAATAACCGGTAACTATTTTTTAGTAACCGGTTTGGAATTTGATCACCAATCCTAAAGCTAGTAACTAAATTGGTAACTAGAAGATAAATTGATTACTAGTTACTAGTAACGATAATCGATAATAAATAATCGGTTACAGAATTGATGACCAATGTTGTAACCAACATCCAGAGTTGTAATAAGTAACCAGTGTGTTGTAACTGGTAACTAGTAACTAATAACCGGTAATAACTAGTATCCTATAACTGGTTTGAAATTCGGTCACCAATCCTAAAGCTAGTAACTAGAAGGTAAATTAATTATTGGTTACCAATAATTATTAACCGATAATAAATAAATGGTAGCTAATTTTGAAATAGGCCACCAATCTTAAATCAATAATGAAATTGGTAACTAGTAAGTAACTATTAACCTAATTTGATATTGATTATCACTAACCAATCTAATTACTCTAGTTTTTTTTTAATCAGTCACTAATATTGTAAAAAGTAACCAGAATAGTTACTAATAAATTGTTAACATATTGGTAATGAAATTTAGCAAAATTTAGCAAAATTTTTAATATTAAAAAAAGAACAAATTAGAAAAAGGACAAAAATAATCTATAAAATAAAAAGGAAAAATAATTTTTTAGTAATAAAATAGAAAAGAAAAAAGAGAAATACACGGCGGAAGAAGAAGAGAAAAAAGGGAATCAAGCAAAAATAAAATAAAAAATAAAAAGAAAAAGAGATAGATAAAAATAAAAGAAAAAAGAAAAAATAGAGGAAAGGGTAAAAGTAGTCCTGGCGTTCGGGTGGTCATCAAGTGAAGAACTATCCACTATAATAACAAAAACTTTAGAAGTTATACCATATTTTACTTTTAAATAATTTTTTAAAATATGCTTTTATTTACAGTTCTGCTACTGCACTTTTGCCTCCTTAACTTTTTCATAAATACCAATCAGATGCCGTATGAAAACAATAATATTTTACTGTACTATATATGTGTAATTGTTTTTAATTTTAATGGTATAGCCGAATAAATCCCTTCTATTTTTAACTCATGAATTTTAGACTTAATTTCATTTTGGCCAATGACTTTGAATTGGCCCATTTAAGGCACCGGATATTTCAATTTTTAATTCGGCCCATTTTATCCGTGAAACGTCAAGTTTTGGCGGAATGCATCATGTATTAGGTAAAAACATCCTTATTTCTCCTTCTTTTCTTTCCTGTTTAATAAAGGGTGGGTAAATGTTAGGATTTTACCTCCAGACTCCTAATATGATGGTTCATGAAGCAAATAAGAGTATTTTATCACCTTTTAATTTTTCCAACTGTAAGTAAATAAGGGCATTCATTGCCCTCTTTCATATGGGCTGGGTTCCTATTCTCTTCTTCCTTGTTTAACATAGGTGGGTAAAGGTTATGATTTTACACTAAAATCCCCAATATTAGTTCATGAAACAAATAAGGGCATTCATTACCCTCTAATTTTTCCATTTATGTAACCTAGGACCAATACATAATACATTATGTTACATTTTGATGTTTCACTAACAAAAAGGGCTAAACTAGGAAACTTTGATAGATTGGGTGCCTTAAATGGTGTATTTCAAAAATCAAGGGCTAAAATAGAATTGGGTCTAAAATTCAGAAGCTAAACAGAAGTTTTACCCCACAATTTATTCAAGTTTAATAAAAGATTAATTTATAATTAATTACGAACATGAACTTAACAGAAAACGACAAACTCTATACAGTGTGGAAAGAATAGAACAAGCCTAATGCTTTTTCAAACTTTATAAAAAGGGGAAAAAGAAAAAGGACAAAAAGAAAGGATTTCGTTCATTATGAAATGACCACTTCTCACCTCCCTCTTTGTAACGCTAATTATATTCCATGTTACTCAGATCTAATTTATCCTTATATTTTTGGTTTTTTAATATTATTTTTAATAATTTCCATTTTATACACTTAACGTTTCTAAGAAAAAGTAAGCTGTCTGGTTTGGTCTTATACCAATAGACAACTTCTCAATAGAGTAATGTCAAAGACATCATATAGTACTTTATATGTGTCAGTTTGTTATTGATTGTTATTGATTGATTATAATTAAATTTTAAATAAAATAATGTGAGATTTAATTTATTGATTATAATATTTCAATAACAGAATTACACTTCACATGGGATTGGGTAATACAGAAAAAAAAAATAAAAAAAAAGTCATTGGTTATATGCATAGTGCGCTGGGCGTGTGCTGTTTGTACAGGTCTTTCGGTTCTCTCTTCTGGTTCTTCCTGTAAGGCATGCACTGTCACCAGAGTAATGGGCCAATTATAAAGATGGACATGCAATTCTACAGATATTGGGCTTCTGCTCCTTATTGGGTTAAGGCCCAAATGCCTTCTACCATCAGACCACATTCGGGTTCTCCCAGACAATGGAGGCCCATGATTTGTTCGTGTCGTCTGATCTGCAGCCAACGGCTTACTTCAAGTTCAAGCAATGTCATCAACCTTTTATGTTTTGGGAAGAAAATTTTTAATATATATTTCCAAGTTGGAATTTAACAAACATATACTTAGTACTAGCTTTCGGTTCTTCTTCTTTTTTTTTTTCTTTTTTTTTTCGGTTATAAGAAACATATACCTAAGACATTTACTAAGCTGCATAGTTACCCTGTCAAACCTTTTTCTACATGGGATAATGTTTAATGAGGAGTCACTAGCAGTGTTACAGTCGCATAGTCACATGCACGTGACCGATCTTAACCATCGATCTATTGCAGCGTATTTGGCAGAGGGGATTTTTAGAGGGGTGAAAGGAGAACTAAAATCCGTGTTTAGCAGAATGGCTTGGGAAGGAAAGGAGAAGTGGAGGGATGATAGTCTCATCTAAGCTCACTAAATCTCATTCTCATCCTTCCACTTTAGAAGCATTAGAGAAGAAAGGGGAAAAAAAAAATAAGGAATTAATAAGTTTACTTTCAAATTTTTCTTTTTTCAAAAAAAAAAAACAATAAATATGGATAAAGTAATAATTTCATAAATAAATACTCCCATCATTTCCTATGTTCTATCCTTTCAACTAAACAACTAAAAGGGGATTATCGTTCTTCTCTCGTTCATATTTCTCCTTGACTTCTTAAGCTTTCCATCCTTCTTACTCTCCTTCTCTCCTACCAAATATAGCCTTAGGGTGAAATCCAATAAGCTATGTAACACATCCTGATGGATGGTTGAGATAAATAATAATGAGATCTCATATATACATGATCGATCTTAACAATCTATTAGGGTGAAATCCATCAACTATGCAATACATCATAATAGATGATCGAGATATGTGATACAAGTATATATATATATATGGGCCATATAATCCAGTAGATTTTTTTTTTTAACCTATTTGTAGGTATTTTTTTAACTGTTAGATCATATTATCTAACGACTACCATGATTTGAGTAGTTGGAAGAAAAAAAATACACATTATTTGATGCTATTTTTTTTTCTACCTTTTACACTGAAAAGACGTGCGTGATTAACTATTATTGGATAAAACAATACCTATAGATTAGTTTTAAAAATATATATATATATATATCTACTGGATGCATTTCTCAGTGTCTCATTTGTTAAACATGCATGCAACATACACCATTTTCTTTGACTTAAATAAAATATATTAAAACCATTTGACAAATGTTATCGAGTCTTCGGCACTATATATGAATTTAAGGGAAAAAAAGGAAAACATTTTGTAAGCATATTACAAAAAAAGATGGGAGAAGGGGACCAAAAAAAGAAAGTAAAAGAAAGAAGAAGCATAAACGTCCGGAGAATGTAAGCATATTATTTTTGAAGAATAGCCCTCTAAACGAATAAAAGGGATACATCTTGTAGAAATTTATGCTCATTGACATCAAAATATATAAACGTTTGCATGCAGAATCTTATGCTACAGAATTTGGCGTACAAATACTTATTCTTAGTTTTCATTATTATTATTATCATTTCTTTTCCTTTCTGAATGCCTATATATCATTCTTGTTTCTGTATATGCATGATTATCATGCATTAAAAAATGAAAAACAAGTTGACGACAAATAGGATCTTACGAAAGTTGTAGCTTTAATCTTATGTGGAATTCATCTTAAGCTTGTTAATAATTTGTTTTTTTCAAAAGGACACGGTCACGCCTGGATAAACTATGGATACATCATACATATCTCTAAGAATTGTTCTTTTCTCTCTCTTTTTTTTTTTTTTTTTTTTTAGATTTATGTTCTTGATCATGCACTTTGATAATATAGACTAGTACAGTACCTTTGTTCCAATTATATAACGTATGAGTTTATTTATTGGAGAGCTATAAAAAGGCCATCCACGTACAAACATGTCTTCTTTATCGACAAACATGTCTAATATCTTATATCCAAATAATAATCATTCAGGGCATCCAATCTACAGTTTTTATATGTATTATCGTGATTTCCATTTTCAAATTGATAAAAATATTCTTTTATTTTTGGTTTGGTTACAAATACCAATTTGGATTCGAGATTAAGCACAATATTATTGCCTTCACTTTGTGTAAATCAACTTAATTATCATGACTGATGATTCTTATATAATATAATTAATTAGTCTCCGTTTTCCCTTCTATAATATTCAAACAAGGATGAAGGATTCCGTTAGTGGGAATAATATTGGAAGCCTATTTATCATTAGCTAAGTTTATTATATATTCTGATGTCTATATATCTTGAGGTATCAAGTATCAATCACGACTACAATTTTACGCACTAAATAACAAATCATGCTTTATAAACCACTTATGATTGAATTCTACTAATGATGACTAGTGGCGTTGAATAAATAAGAATGTTGAATACTATTTGAGTAGCGTTTGAATATTGTTAATAATTGTTAACCTAATTATGTTTTGGATAATAAAATTCACGAAAAAATTGTGCGCAGTCACATGATTCACAAACAAGATCAACCACAACATATTCGACATTTTTCCCTAGTACACACCATTTTGTGGCCCAACTTTGCCTTAGTTGAGGAATATCATGATTCAGAGGCGACCTATTTAACCGTTTTTGAGCTGATTTGAAAGGAACGAGGAAAAAAAAAAGTTATATATAAAAGTAAATGTCATTAGTAATCAATGCTAAACTCGTAACTACAAGTTCACGAATTATAAACATTAACTTGTTATTCTTGAACGAAAATGGCAGTTTCTTTTTCTTTTTCCTTTTTTTAAAATTTGTATAGTTACCACTTCCATTAATGAAAAAAATGGGACCACAAGGCGATCACCATCAAAATCTAAGAAAATCTAAGAATTGTGCAGATCTTAGAGATGGTGATGTGATGCCACAACGAGATTAAGCTCAACGTGGCAGCAGCTGATTGCGTAAGGGTGTTGAACCCCACCACATGTTGTGGAGGAATACGAATCTAATGGTGGAACCCCAAAATCTGCCTGCTCAGCCTTAGCGCGCGCTGAAAGGGAAAAGCTTAAACATTTATCCACCCACGTCATGGGGTCCCAATAGCACAATCCTTCTTTTTATCATTATTAATATTTTGACCCCGTTGGGAGAGTGAAAGTACTACTGAAACCCCACGATCTCACACACATTTACTATCGTTTCTCTTTCGGATGATCTTCTTTTGCCAATATCATAAGGAGTTCTAAAAGAAAGCCGTGAGGAGTGTTAAAAGGACAGTTGCGTTTGAGGTGTGCTGAAAAACAGTCGTATAATTGTCTCCTACTAATCAACGGTGTTAGAAGAAGTTCATTTTGTCTAGTGTATACTTATCCAATCTAGTTGAATAGTTCATTGGTTAGATTTGACTGGATAACCAATCGATCGATTTAATTAAATCCAATCCAAAAATATTGGATATCCAATTAATTGAATTGGATACTAATTTTACAAATACAATGGCTAATTGGATTAGATCATATACAAATTTTCTTTTTTCCTTTTTTTTAAGGAAAAAAATACACACTTTTAAAAATCTAATAATAACCAATCCAATTCAATCCAATGCATACATATACACATAAAAATACTACTAAATATATGCATTTCTCTTTATTACATGTTATTTTTATATTACATTAGTAGTAAAATTTATCACGCACTATACTATATCTTATACTTTTCAACACCTAACTTATCATATTTTCAGTATTACAATTGTTATTCTTCAACATCACTGCCTCTTACACTTCCATGTTATATTTTTAATTGATTACCCCTTCATTTAACTTCGCAATTCTTATATTGTTTTAATGGAAAGAAAGGCTTTAGAGTAAAGCTTGAGCTCATGAGATGCAGTCCAATTACAATTAAATCCGATTAGACTGAATATATACACGAGATTGGACTGGATTTTAAAATCTAATCTACGTTAGATTGGATTGGTTAATAATATATTTTATGTGGACAATAATCAATGTACACTTCTATCCATGCCGCAGTTCTCCTAATAATTTCACTAATGTTCCTACTATTTTCTTTATAAAAATACTAATATCACCCCGCTAATTGCACCACTTTTCCTGTAGGTATACGTGTCATTACTAGGAAGAATATCACCAGTAATCGTCACTATTTCATTATAAGAAAATTACTTAATATCTCTATTAATTGCATCTAATCTTCTTGGAACGTGCTAATTGTTTCATAAATAAGAAACGCAAAATTACTAAATATCACTAATGATTGTCAATCTTATAACTAAACATTTCCAAAACAAAAAACTTACGTATAACATAAAGCGAAGAAAAAAAAAAACTAAATATCACATATGATTCGCACTATTTCCGTGTGAAATATAAGATTAGCAAAGACAATCATTACTATTGTGCTAAGAAGCGGAAAATTGACATGTAAATATGAGTGTGAATGGTGGTGATCATTAGCGACCATCATTAGTGGTAATATATAATATCTTTAAGTATGATCTCTTTTTTGGAAGAGAAAGAATGGTTATTACCTATCTATTTTCCCTTTTAAGAAGAGAAAGAACGGCTCCTTTCAATTAAAGAAAGAATGTCTCTTAATAGAGTGAGTGCCTCTCACATGTCAGGGTAGGCAATGAGTAAGACCCCAACTTGGAAAGTAGGCTGACATCTAAAGAGTTGGGTCCGTTGTAGTTATAAAATCACCCATGAAACTTTATCCATGGCCCCACTTTCGGCATCTGTCCTAATTCAATGAAACTATCAAAACAAGGCTGAGAACTAGAACGCATCGGAGATTATTTTCAACTTTGTCTCGTTCTAATCAATCAAGGTTCAGCGTGACCAAAAAGACCGAGGCAGCTCCTTTCTAAGATACACAATACATTGGATTGATTATGAGACCATATTGAAAGACACCCAATATCAAAGCCAACTCGAAAATTGAAATGAGACCAAGTTTGAATCTAAGCGAACAAAAATCTGCGTTTAGATCATTTGTTGCACAAATACATCATTTTTTATGCTTTTGCAAGCGTGCACATACATATACCATAACACCAAATTATCTTCATTCTTTTTTTTTTTTCCTTAGGAAAATAAAAAAGAATAGCCTTGGATTAATTTAGAACCAAAAACTAAAGAAGAAAAAAGTTGATTTTTACCTTTTCTCAATCTTGTTTAATGAGAAAAAAGGCAATCCTACAACTTACAGAGTTACAATTAACATAAAACCACCTACTACTCTCCTGTATTGTATTTTCATATATATGAACTTTATTTTTGTTCTTTTTTCTTTTCTTTTTTTTTTTTTTTTCCAATTTAGCTAATTAGTATTTCCTTCAATAACTATGATAGTCGTCGTTGTCGTTCTCTCCTCAAATCAACCACGACGACACTGACATTATCCGTACTATGCCTGGCCAGTGCCAGCTTGGTGAGCAATATGGAAGCATCCGAGCACGCCTTGTTGGAGCTCTCGGCCGCCGAGTCGGCCCCAACTCTCGCCGCCGCATCGTCGCTACCGGGCGACCGCGGTGGCGACGGGGGCGGCTTCCGAGCCCTAAGGCACATGCGAGCGACACCACAGGCCGTGTCGTTTGACACCACGTCCCATAATCCGTCGCTCGCCAAAATCAAGCACTCATCGTCCTCCGTCCGATCCGTCACCGTCACCTCCGGCTCGGGAATCACATACGGCTTCAGATAGTTATCGCCGATTGCTCTCGACATCGCCAACATTCCAAGAACTCTCGGGCCATCCCAGTATATCACGCGCCCTCCCGCCGCTTCGATCCGAAGCAATTCGTCGGGTCGATCCGGCTGCGAGAATATAGAATCGATACGTTAGCCAATGCAAAATTGAATAAATCTCAAATAATCTGAACAATTCTGTTTTTAATATTAAACTAATGAGAAGATTCTTCTCACCTTGTGATCGGAGGAGAGAGGGATGGCGACGCCGTTGCGGCAGAGCACGGCGCGTGAGTCACCGCAGTTGGAGACGACGATCTTCTCCGGGG
This sequence comes from Trema orientale, assembly GCA_002914845.1. Taxonomy (NCBI): domain Eukaryota; kingdom Viridiplantae; phylum Streptophyta; class Magnoliopsida; order Rosales; family Cannabaceae; genus Trema; species Trema orientale. The sequence continues at coordinate 191,604 of JXTC01000318.1, read as the reverse complement.
TAACGACGGCGACGACGGCGGTGGATCCGACGGCGTCGCACTGCGGAGTCTGGAGCTCGCACCGGCAGTTGGAGATCTTGTCGCTGTCGTTCCACGCCTGGACCTCTTCATCCATGCGAGTGAAGCTACGCTCCATCGTCTCTTTCCACTGAGCAGACGAAAAGGAAGAAGAAGAAGCTGACTTATCTGATTCAAGCTCTTCTTTAACGATTTCATGCAACCGATCTTTGCACTTCATAGCCACCTGAAAAATAAAAAAGAACCAGAATCAAAATCAAAATCAAAATCGGATTAAGAATTTTGAGGCTCAAAAGCAATGAGAGAGAGAGAGAGAGAGAAAGAAAGAAACGAAAACCGGGAATCGAGGATTTACATGAGAGCAGCCATGGCCGTCGAAGACGCCATAGAAGTGACCCGCTTCCTGTTTCGAAAAGCAAGGGTGAACCGAAACGGCGTCCTCCATATCTCTCCTCCTTCCACAAACGGAAGTAACACCATACTTAGAGTCCTCAACCTGAGAACCCTCCTTCCCGGCCACCTGAACCGGAGCCGAGTTCTCACAAGCCAGATTGTACTTCGCATCCTTAGTAGCTCTCGCTTCACAACTCTCCACCGATCCACCACCCTCACACTCCCGCGGAGACGGAATCGTAGAAGGGCAGAGCTCGAGCTCCAGCTTCTGCCGCTTCACCGGCGCCGTTGCCGCCGCAGCCACCGGAGTCGGCACGGCCACATCGGCGATGAACTTGTAAGTCAGAAGCTCCATTTTCCGGCGCTTCAGAGTTCGCGAAGCGCTCGGCTCGATCGCAGCTGAGGCCTCGCCTTCTCCAACAACACCACAGCAAATTCCAGCCATCATCCAAAAAAAAAAATGAAAATTCAAGGTAAACCCCAAATCACAGAATCAAAAACCCTTTTCGGTTTTCTTCTTCTTGTTCGAGCAGAGAAAGAGAGAGACTCAATCGAATGTTTCAGCTATGGAGTCTAGGAAATATACTCAGATACTGGAGGTTTGGAGTTTAGAGTTTGGACCCATAAAATGGCTTCAAAACGAACCTTTTCTACCCTGAGACGACCGCCCAAACCCGAATTAAACAATCGATATTTTTCTATTCTTACTATTATTTTATTCATTTTTCTTTCGACTTGGGGCCCACAAGGTAAACACGGGCAGCTTGCCCGTCACCATCACGGGCAGGATCCGACATGTACAGTTGGTATGACGTCGAACTACTGAATACGAAGGATTCAATCGGCGCCGTCCATCTTGCGAAATCCCTCTCTCTCCTCCTGGTTTATGACCACGTGGTTTAACCTTTTTAGACATATGTACGTGGACCAATGAGAGGCGGACACGCCCCAGTTGAAACGGCCACCCTTTTCAGACACGCATGTGGTCCTTGGACCCTCGGCCCCTCCCACCCTCCCTTTCCTTTCCCCCCGCCTAATATTTCTTTTTACTTTTTTCTATTTAAATAATAATCACTGCTTCAGAGATATCACCACGTGGCAATCGTCTATTACGAAATTCGATATCTGATTCTTTCCCCACACGCGTTTCCGCTAGGTTTATATTACGCGCTAATGAGGATCAATTCCTCTTCCTTTTTTCTTTCCTTATTTTTTGAATTTTGATAGATATTTCACATTTCTTTATCAGATAAATTTATCGTCTTTTCCATTTTTTTTCCCTCTCAGTTTCACTGAAGGCTGAAAAAAAGATTGATAATAGCACACCTCATTTCTTGTTGTTTTTAACTTATAAAATGTTGACAAAATCTCTCTAGAAAGATTGATATATATACATATATATATATGGGAACCATTACGATATGTATTTTTTGGTTGCCAATTCAGTAGGATTTTTTTTTTTACTATAATGTAAATAAAAAAATGTGCATCATTAATATTATTTCCCTTTCTTACTTTTTAGTATAAAAAAATGTGTATGATAAATTTTAATTAGCCAAAATGATACCTATAGGTAGGTAAAAAAAAAATACCTACTTAATTGGTGCCCATATTTTTTTTATTCATTATTGATAAGTACATCAATTTTGACTATTAGATTTCAATCTAACGATTATAATTAATTATATTGGAACAAGTTCCAATGTGAATTAAAGGATAGTATTTATATTTATCAATCTAACGATCAAAATTGATGTACTTACCAATAATGAATAAAAAAAACAGTGTACTAGCTCTCAGTCCAATTTATTTTTATTTGAAGGAGCAAAATGAAAATTGTATGCCATGATTTGAAGTGTGATGCAATTGAAATAGAATAAGTGGTTGTATTATAATTGGATCACAAAATAAAAATTATATCATAATGAAATATTTTGATATGTTGTAATTCACAAGTACTTACTATACATACTAGAATGTCTTTTTGTCGAATACAACTCGACACCATTATTGAATGTAATTTGACATTTTTCTATGATACTCATCAGTCATCAATATTGTCGTGTCAAAATCTTATGACTTGACGATGTTCGATAAGTATGTCGTACCACTCAACATATTTGGTAAAATGGTATAAGCTAATTGCTTATAGTAACACCATCAGCTATTTTACAACTTAAAATGCTAGGCTTTTTCACTAAAATTGCTAAAATTGAGCAAATTTCATGATTTGTATACTAGGAGATAATACGGTATTCATTTTATTTATGATGCACAATAGATTTATATTATATGAGAGTTTACATGGAAAAGAAAGACCATATTTATTGTTATGAATAATCCTAAAATTGTTGAAGATACAGAGCATTTTAAAAACTTTAGGATGATAATAATATTTTTTTTAATTAAAAAAAATCATACATTGTTATTATGATTTGAGAGATAGCGGAAACAAAATTAAAAGAAATAAAGGAGATAAATAAATATTATTTTAGATTTTTTTCTTAAATTTTCATATTTAACTTTTTGGGATATAAAAAAAAATATACGAGAAGAGAGAAAATTTGGAGCTAAAAAGCATAGGCTATAATTGTGGGTAATTATAAAAGAAACAAAAAAAAATAAAGAACTTAAAATTAAAAAAAAATTAAAATTATTTAAGCATAATAAAGCTTATTAAAAGAGTAATGCTAGGGACACTAATGTTTTATACGAAAAACTTACACCACATGAGGTGAAATTCATTCTAATTACTTACTTTTTCAAAGTGAGACCACACTATTTAAAGTTATGTAGTTAAAAATAATGCCATATCGTTAGTGTAAGTTTTTAGTATAAAAGTTTAGTATATCAATCTTTACTCTTATTAAAAATAACTTGAAGCCCATACATATTAAAAAAAATGATGGTGTTTCCATCATTAGTAGTTAATACAACAAAATAGGGAATGTCCAACGTAAACTAAGTTAATTTTGAAATATAATGAAATACAAAGAAAAAACAAAAGAACAAATAATTTATATATTATATATGATTGCCAATTCAATAGGTATTTTTTTTTTTTTACTTAAGTGTAAGTATTTTTTTTTAGCCGTTAAATTATCATCTAATGGTGATCCAACAGCTATAATGAGGTACATGAAAAGATGTGCATCATTAATGTTTTGTCACTCTTTTACTTTTTAATATAAAAAAATATATATGATAAATTTTCATTGGCTAAAACGATACCTATGTATAGGTAAAAAAAAAAAAAAAAAGACCTACTGGATTGGTGCTCATTATATATATATAAGTAAAATAAAAGTACATAATCTAATTATTAATGGATTTAAAACTTCTTTAAAGACTAACATTTACTTGCTTTAAAAATAATGTTAAAAATAAATTATTTCCTATGTTTGTAAATTTTTTGTTAAAAAAAATTTGTTAAAAGTATAATGTTATGATTAAGGAGGGTTTCATTTTAATTTCAAAACTTTGGTCTGGTAGTAAATTGGTAATAAATATATTTGAAGTGAAGATCCTAAATCCTAGTATTACAATGGAACTCAAAAGAAAGAGAAAAAAAAATAGTGTTAAATAACGAATAAATAAATATTGACATGTGATGGCTAATTTAGGGATAGTAAAAGGATATTTGAATTTTATTTGATATTATCAGTTAAAATGAAAAAATAAAATAAAATTAAACAGACCATTAAGATAGGGGTCCCGTGGTGCGTGAGAGAGTAGGCGACTGGTGGTGCAGTGAGTATAATTAGAGGGGGTGGGTCAGTTGAGTCCGGTTCTTCCAGTTGTCAAATGAAAGCGTCTACGTAACGAGGGAGATTTAGACACGTGTGGGACCACTTTTCAACCTCGATTGACGCTTGCAGAATATCTGAGGTTTGGTTAACTGTCATGCTGACACGTGTTACTACTGACGTGGAGCTGAAGCTGCCTTCCCTCATTCCTCGCGCTCGACACGTTTGGAGCACTGCCCTGTGACTCTGTCCCGAAATTATTATTATTTGCCGTCTTCTCTCCAATATTAATTACTTTATTTTTATTTATTAAACAAAGATTAATTGACACCCGGACACCTCTTCTTTCTTTTCATAAATTTTTTTTAAGTTTTTTATTTACAGCCTCTGAGTCGCTGGGTCCATTGGGGCCCACCATCGCATTATTTTTCCCGACTTAATTTTCTAATTTATTTGTTAATCTTTTTGACCGACTTTTCATTGACCAGCAATCCAATGTCAAAACATTTCAAATTTTTTTCAATTTATTCTTACCTTACATAGAAATACCAAAACATGTTCATGTATACAAATTGAAGAGGATCATGAGTTTTATTGTATTTTTAGTAGAAAGTTTTAGGTTGCTTGTTTAAGGGCTTAGACATTACGAAAGATACTAGACACAATAATTTATATGGGTTTTGTAACTAGGATGATTTAATCCATTAAAAAAAAACTGGATAATTTAATTTTACATGTGGTACTTGATGAGTTAATGAGTCAGATATAAGCCACATCATCAGATTATCTTGTTCTAAATAATTCGTCAAAAGATGTATAACGTTACTCACGTGTTAATGGAAAACTTAATACCGGAAATATCTGTATGCATTAGTCTATAATACTCTGATAATACAGCGCAATCTACAATAATATAGGAAAAGAAATGACAAAACAATTGTAAAATATCAATTAATAAAAACTAGACGAGTAATACTACGAATACCGAAAAATTTTACACAAAATCTACACTAATGATGTGATGTTCACATTTTATCTCAGAGTGGATTCGCATAATTAAAAATTATATGATTAAAAATAGGGGATGACTACGGTAGGAGCGTCCTTACGTAGGGTCATACTTTAATTATCGTTGGATGGAAATCTGTGGGGAATAACGGGAATCTGTGGAGAATCTATTTATATACAGATTCCCATCTAACGGTGAATAGACAGGGCCTTACGTAGGGGCGCTCTTATTGTAGACGCGCCCTTAAAAATAATGTTACATTATTAGTGTAAAATTTTAGTGTCTCTATATCACTCATAACTAAATAAATTAAAGTGAAAATTAACAGAAATAGTAGATGTTCTAAAAAACAAATGTCTTTAATTTGTAATAGAATGAACAAACTCTTACCACGAACAAGCTCTTAACTTTTAAAAGAAAAACGGAAAAAGGAAACAATAAACTCTTAATGATTTAATAGAAAAAGAATATCTTCTTAATAATCAATACTGCCATCAATAATCAACAAATGTACGAGCTAATAAGTTTACCAATTCTTTGGAAGTTTCCAAGATAATATTCAACTATTTAAACGACAAAAGAGGAAGAAGAGGAAGAGTAACTTGGAATAAAGATTTCGTAAAAAGGCAAAACAGAAATTAAAATGTAGTAGAATAAGAAGTTGCGACATGAATTAAATTAATAATAATGTGTTCTTACTTCCAAAATTCTCTAAAGCAATCTGTTTAATGGGTCCCACTTTTTAAATAGTAAATATACAACCAACTAACAGGAAATGCGGTTTTCATATGATAATAAATCTAGCGGGGTGCACATTCATGGACCTGTACGGATCTATTATCTATAGATAATGTTTCCCACCGAGACACGCAGAGGTCCCTATTTCCACGATTATCGCATACGACATTATTAAGGTTTTTTTTTTTGAAAAAAAAGGCCAATACGACATCGTTCACCCGCTGAACGACGTAAGGACCAAGCACCTATATTACCATCCATTCACCACTCACCGCCCGCCACGCAAAATGTCTTGACCGCTAAATGTTCTTAACCATATTTTCCATATGAAAAATGAATTATTTGCCAATGTTGTTAACTAGATCCAACAGTATCTTACTTATTTACTTTTGGATAATGTTAGGAGTCATCAAAGTTTTTTAAATAAATATATAGTATATTAAAATTTTTCAAAAATAAAATAACACTATCACTAATTAAATAATAAATATCAAATATGTTAATATTAAAAATTTGGTACAATAATTATGACCACACATATTATCTTTTATTTTTATCACTATTATGTACGAAACACTATGGTATCATTTCAAATATCATCTTATCTCAATTATGTTATCGAAAGTTGTGCCGTTGGTCCAAATTCTAGTTAAAAGTGATCACTATTTTTTTGAAAAATAAAATGAGGAAAAAAAAAGATTGATATAATAGTGAAGTTATCATGGTCGAGTTAAAAACATCTTTAAAAGTTAAGGCTATGTTTGGTACAAAGAAAAAAAAAAATAGAAGGAAAGGAAAAATTAAGAGAGAAAAAAAATGTGTAAGATAAAAAGAAAAGTATCTTTTCTTCATTGTTGTTTGGTATGTAAGAAAGAAATAAAATTAATATATTTTAAAATAATTGTTTTATCTTTTTTTTATTAAAATTTTAAAAATAGTGTACAAGGCTAATTTGGTAAATTCACTTTAAAATAATAATAAAAAAACTTTTCTTTCCCGTTTCTCTCTATTTTTGAGAGAAAAATATTTGAGTGGATCTTTTTCCCTCTCTTTTTCTCTCCCTTTTTCATTCCTACCGAATAATCTCATTTTCCATTTTCCCTTCACTTTTCCCTCAAACTCTTTCTTTCTTCTCACTTTTCCTTTTTACCAAACATGGCCTAAGATAGGAACCAGCCGACCAGCGGGTCCAGCACCACCTTCTCCCCCCTCTCCAATTCAAACCCAACCTTCTCGATGTGGTTCACCGTTCACGTTGATTAGTCCTTCTACTTTGCTTAATGGACAGAATAACAATCTCTAACTAGATTTAATCTCTTATATAATCGTAATTAACCTTTTTTTTTAATAAAAAAGTTTATATATAATTAGTAATTACGTTATTCAACTAAACTTTTATGGACCAAACGAAACGCCTTGGGTGGTGAGCTGCCACCGAAATATTAAAAGCGAAGAGGCCCAGCTTGCGTGCTGTGATTGGAGGAGTGATGCACGGATGCGTGACACGTAGAAGGAGAAGTTGCCACGTGACTAGCTTCAAAGTCAGAGCGTGTGCTAAAGTAGAATTCCACTCACTTAAAGAGAGGCGCCACCTCTCTCAAAAAAAAAAAAAAAAAAAGAGAGGCGCCACCCAGCATTGTTAATTTGTTACATTGGTCTCGCCCTTTCATATCTCACTTGGGACTTTCAACATGTAAATTACAACAATATCTTTTCTTTCCCAAATATTACGTCAATAGGATTACGTGGCATGTGATATTTTTCATCTAGAAATGTATATTTTATATTCATTGAGCGCCCATTTCTAAAGGGCAAATTATATCGTAATCTGACATTTGATTGGTGAGATATTATGATGGTAGACATATATTACATACTTTTACGTTAATGCAGAATCTTTTAACTTGCAAGCGTACGTTCATGTTCAAATTCATATCTTCATATTTGTTATTTGTTCACTCATATATTTGAGTTTGACTTAATAATAGCTTCACAGTTTTTTGACTTTTTATTACAATTATTTGGAGTCATATTCCCAAGAGATTAATAATTAACAAAGTGACATAATGGCTGAACTTATCATATTGCAACATTTATTTAATCTCATATGCATAATAAGTTGGCATGCACATCCAAAGTGGTAGATAAACAAGTTATGCATTTAGTGTCTTTTTTTTTTTTTTGCTGAAAGAAGATTTCATTAAAACAAAACAAAAAGAAGAGGGCCACGGAAAAGGCTACAAACACCAAAGGAAAGAAAAATTAAGGACGAGTATGCTTGCAAGTTAAAAGATTCTGCTGTAACATAAAAGAGTTGTGGCGTCTAGTACTAATCCTATTACATTCACAACTCATCTCAAATTTCAAATCGGATAGTGCATCAAATTCTTTATTCAGAAACATACGAAAGAAAAACCGAGTAGCTTTTGGCAATTTTGGCTCACGACTCATGACTTTCTTCTTTTTTCTTCTTTTTTCTTTTTTTAATTTTTATTTTTTTATCATATAAATAAATGAGATAGTTGACTTATACCTAATTATGACACAGAATACTATTTAATTCGTATATTTAGAAGAAAATATCACCCTAAGACCGATCTAAGACGCATGTACGTGTTTAACAATGACGACTTAGCATTGCCATCTCTTTCACGTTACTTTACAAAGTCGTACTTGTTTGTGTGTTCTGAAGATGAAGGATGATTTTGCACACCACGTGATTTCTATGGAATCCGGCAAGCAATTAAGACTTTACATTTAATATAGAAAGCCGCATTTTGCTTAACAGAAAGTTTCACTACAAAGTGAGATGTGAAAACTTATGATCCAAAAATTGATCTCCTGTGACACTGGTGAAGCACCAAAACTCATAACGCTATGACAAATATTTGGGTTCCCAGGGCTTGTAGAAACTAGAAAACAAGGCATGCATCAAGATAAATGACGGTAGAAAAAACGAAAGGAGATGTTTCAGAGAACATAATATTGAAGTTTAAGAACTACCCATGATCAAAAGGGCTACACACAATAGCCACATCCCACCAAAACACACTGGAAAATATTCGCTTCCAAAAATAACACAGGTTACGAGAGTGCATAATCATGGAAGCTTAATTCCTCAATTGAAACGGTCAAGTGAGCCATGCTTTGGGTGCAAATCCATTTGCAGTGAAGCCCCCATCAACTGAAATAACCTGTCCAGTGATGTAAGAAGCAGCGGGCAGGCAGAGGAATGCTACCAAGGATGAGACCTCCTCAGGTTCTGCAACACGGTGTAGAGGAGTTCTACTGGTTACGTCTTCTAAGAACTCCTTGTTATCCAGCAACTGTAAGGAGGAAAGAAGTTCAGCTGTCCGATAACTTTCAGTACTTAAGAATATTATACCATCCACAATTATGTTTTATATATGCTTTTCATGTATATCTCGGAACAACACAAAGAAGTTAGAGGTAAAAGATTGAACCACCAGCTTACTATTGGATTGAAAAGACCCCATAAAGCATTTAGATGATTATGAGTAGGAAAGAACATTACATGTCCTACAAGCGAGGTTCTGGTATACCAAGGTGCAACACAATTGGTTCTGATGTTGTCTTTTGCCCATTCACAAGCCAGATTTTTAGTGAGCTGATTGATTGCAGCTGAAAAATATAGCAAAATAGAGAAAGATTAAAGCCACGAGCTTCAGCTGATGCAGCTTGATTATTAAATGCTTTTGTGAAAAATGACATTGAATCAGAACAGTTACTTACCTTTGCTTGCTGCATACACGGTTCCACTACCTATATTCAACAAACCGGCAACAGAAGAAATGAACACGATATTTCCAACTCCAGATGCTTTCAAAAGAGGATGAGCAAGTTGAGACAGGTGGTATGTAGATTCCAGGTTGGTAGCAAGGACTAGTGAATATTCCTCAGAAGTGTACTCAACAGTAGGCTTCCTGATGTTTGTTCCCACGTTGTTCACCTAGGCCCAAAAGATCATTGGAACTCAAAGTTCTAACGAGTAAAAAAAAGACTTTCAAAGTATGACTCTCGTGTATTAAGATCTTGAGAATGAAAACCTCCCCAAATCCCACAACTTAAATATCAAGTTTGTTGTGAAAAAAAAAAAAGGATGCACGTTATGTAATCATAAGAGAAGTTAACAGTGATTGTGTGGAAGCAAACAAGAATCAAATGTAGTACATAGGGATCCTGGACACAAAACGTGCTTACTTCCAGAATTAAGACGTGTAGACATACAGTTAAGAAAATTATTAGCCCTGATATATAACGTTGGACATACATCATTGCAAATTTTAAAGAGTACGTCCGAGGCGCAAAATGTATAAAACGGATTGCACAATCATAACAAGTCCAAGTTTCTTGAGAAAAGCACATAGCAGGCTCATAGTTCAGCAGTCAGATCTAAGAAAATTTTGTTTCATTTCAAGATATGCATGAGACAAACCATGACACACACAAATCACAATCAAAACGTAACAACATAATAAAATTTTTCTTTCTCAAGTCTATAACAATGCTTAAGATTTAGCTGACATAAGATAAATCACTATAACCATCAAAAGGATCAAGCATAGGATCGAAAGGATCAAGCATAGGATAGGACTCACAATGCTGCATGCACAAACGAAAAATTATCATTAAGGATAATGGTTGAGGTATTAACTTTTGTACCAAATTTTGAATATCAACATATGTGACATGTGATTTGTCACTGCTCAATTGGTGATAATGTTTAATCTATTTATAATAAATTTTAACACAACAATTAGTTGGTGACAAGTTACATGTCATATATGTTGGTACAAAAAATTTGGTACAAAAATTGGGAAGTGTAGTGTTATCTATTATAAATCTTGACCATCTGAATGCCAAATGTGTAACACAATTCTTCCATATCTACCAAATATAAGCCTCAAATCCACACACAATCGAAACATTTGAAATTACACTTGTTATACTTACAAGTATATTGAGCTTGCCATTAAAAACTGAACCCACATCCTGAAACAGCTTCTCTCTCTGGGTTTTCAACGAAGCATCACAAACTGACCCAGATACCAAAAACCCCTTACTCTCCCATTCCTTCAAACACTTGGTGAGCTCAGCTTCATTCCGAGAACACGTGTGAACGGCCGCACCAAACCCAGCTAGTTCCTCCACCACGGCACGCCTGAGCTCGAAAACAACCAAAGAAGATTCAACAAAGCGATTCGATCGACCAAACCCTAAATCGGGTGAAAAAAAATTCATTGAGGTTCATCAAGATTACAAACAAGGCCATAACATTATCCATACGGGTTCTGCGATTAAGGAGAGATAAATTAGAGAAGAGTACGAACCCGATTCCGCGAGTTCCACCGGTGACAAGGGCGTTGGTTCCCTTAAGAGACCATCTTGAGGCTCCGAGGCTGCTCTCTGACTCTGCCTTGGCCATTATCACCCTCCTTCCACTCAACACTTTTCTCTTTTTCGTCTACTGTAGTTACTGGTGCTCCGTCCTCTGTTACACCCATGGAAAAAGACAAAATAAAAATATTATTTAAAATGGAAAGTCCAAAACTGAACAATTTTCCTTAAAAATTCATCAACAAAATGTGGCTATATACAATGCACATTCATTGTCTTTTTACATATTATTATTTTCTTTCTACATTTTTTTTATTTAGGATAATGTTAGATGTACCAAAATTTTGTATCAAATTTTTAATACAAATATATGTGTTATTTGAGTTGGCACAATTTAATTAGTGTATTAAAATTTACTACAAATAAATTAATCATATTTACCTATCACATATGTTGGTATTAAAAATTTAGTAAAAATTTTGATACACCTACCGTTATCTTTTTAAAAATGTCCATTTTTTCTTTATACATTTCTTATTTCGTCCTACTAGTGATGGAATTTTTATTTTATACATTCCTGGGCAGCATCAATTTAAATTATTTATTGGAAGAACCATGCGCTTTTTTGCTCTGCTAGGGTTTCTCTAGGCGCTTTCCTGTTGATAGTTCTTTACAAAAATTTCGCTTATGGCTTCCAAGCTAGATCGTTATACGACTTCTTACTTACTTTCTGGTTATGCTCTTAATGATTTTAAGTTAAAGTCTAATGTGGATTCTCACTTCATTGCCAATTTGGAGGAGGAATCATTATCGCCTAACCCTAGGTTGGTTTCGGACATGGATGGGTTGCAATCGCCGTCTCATCTTGCTTCTTCTCGGCAGGAAGGCATAGGTGCTCATGGGTTGGATCGAAAACTGATGGGTCAGTTACATGGTGCTCATGGGATGGAAAAGGAGGCGGC
>JXTC01000318.1:149950-178901 GCA_002914845.1 Trema orientale | reverse complement strand
ATAATGGACACAATCAAAGTACATAATAATAATAATAATAATAATAATAATAATAATAATGGACATAACAAACGTGGTTTAAGGATGGCTCCACATTTTTTCTTTTTTTCCCCACCTCTTCCTAATTAAACCTCTATAAAATTTTATAATTTCTTTTTACACATCTTTTAATTTTTAATTTAGTCCAAAAATACCCCATGATAAATATTTTTTAAAAATATTTATTTCCACACTATCTAATAATTTACTATCTATTACATTTAAGAACCTAATTTTTTTAATTTCTTTTTGTCTTGTTCTCCATGTGTATTGTATTATTGCTTTTCTAGTATATTTAAAATGAGATAGAAGTCATTAAGGTTGGAATTCATAGTATGAATAAAGATATACAGTAAAAGATCACAAGAAGTCTAATGATAAAATTTGAATTTTTATATAAAAGATTACATTCTTTGTGAGATAACTGATCTAACAAAATAGTATTGTTACAAAGATAAAGAATGCTAAAAAAAAATGAAATGATTTATACCTAAAAATAATATATAATGTCCTCTTTCTATTACTTAAGTTTAATTTGTATGTGAATTATCCCTTTTTTTAAATATATATATGATCAAGAAATCATGTATACTATATTTTATGTATATGATTTATCGGTAAAAAAATACGGACACCAATCTAATAGGTATTTTTTTCTAGCCTATCCATAGGTATTATTTTGACGAATTAAAAATCATCACGCACATCTTTTATAATAAAAGGTGGAGAGAGAAAAATATTTAAATAATAGATATTTGTTTTTATTTTTTTTTTCTAACTACTCAAATTTTGGTAGCCGTTGGATTAGATAATGATCTAACGGCTAAAAAAAATACCTATAAATAAGTAAAAAAAAAATACTTATTGGATTAGGAATCGAAAAAATAACTATACGATTAAGAAATTACATATACTTTAGACGAATTATCTTAACAAAAAAGGCATATATGATTGAAAAATACATCTATGAATGAAGTTAAAGAAAAACAAAAACCGATATCTTGGATTACTATGTTTTTCATTACAATCAAAATTATTGATAGAATTAAATTCTTTGGTATTCATAGTTTTTCATAATAAAGTTGTATAAATTAAATTTTGAATTTTTAAGATCTTACATAATTTTTGTAAGTGATATATTTGGTATATGAGGGGTGTGCTAAGAAATAATTTTTTTTTATTATTTAATGTGAGGTTACTTATCAGTTTACAAGAGGATATTTTTATAAATAACTAATTAATTAGAAAAGAGGCGAGGAAAGAAAAAAATAAGGCGATAATAGAGATATACGTGATTAAATCAAGTATTATTATGTTTCAATAATTTTGATCTTTTTTAAATTTTTTTTTAAAGTTCCTTTTATTATTATTTTTACAGTATAATTACACACAATTGTATCACACCCACCTTTTCTTGCATTGCATTTATTTTTTCTTTTTTCCAAATTAAAGGTAAATGTAAAAATTTTGATCAAGATAATGTGATAGAAAAAAAGCTTAAATGATATTTTTCGTTTCAATTTAATTTTTCTCAATATAATGCTCCATTTAGAACCCGAATATTAGAGGAAAAAAAATTACATGGAAAATGTCATAGAAAAAGAAAGAGAAAATACTTTTCTTAAGAATTTATTTAACTTTACTTGGACACTTCTAATTTTACTAATTAATGTGTCAAAATTATTTATACTAAAAAATTACATCAAATCAAACTAGTACTTTTCTTGAAAAAAAAAATTTCTATTATTTTTTATTTCAATCCATACAAGAGAGAATGAAATCCTTTGAATTTTTTTCTTTCTCTCCAAAAATCCAAGTTCCAAATGGATTAGGTTGTTTCTTAACTCATGACCATAACATAGCTTTTTTATTTATTTATTTATGTATTTATTTTTAGCCTCAGATACTCCCTATCGAAATCGGATAAGTTGTTCTGCTTTATATAATTATATGTATATATATATCAGTTTATAGGGAGCGGTTTTAGCATTTTTTATTTCTAGTATATGAAGCTACATATATAATAATTTAATTTTTTTTCGTTGCTCCATTGTAATTTTTTTCTGGGTGATTTTGAAAATGAAAAACTACTTTCATTCTACGGTTTAAGTAGTTTAATATATATATATTTATAATATTCTTTTGTGCGTTGCTACCTGATTCTCACTATATAAGCATAATGAGTATATTAATTCATTATTCATAGATCTTCTTTTTTAATAATTTTAATTACCTGTAAATTTATAATTAATATTGCAAATATTCATAATGATGAGTAATTGGCTCCAATTGAACTAACTGGCCGTTAAGTTAGTTAAGGCTGCTAAGTCAGTTAATTTGTTATGAACATGGGATCAAGATTGCAGCTTGGTATTCTGTTATGGTCTTCAACCGACTGATGAGATAGCACGTTCCTATTGGCTCGAGAAGGTATATAAATGAGAAGCTCGTCCAAAACTGAAGATATATGATTAGTCTTTTGAGTTTAATCTCTGTATTGTACAAGTAAAAGTGAGTAAGAAAGAGTTCGAGGGAAGCTCTTCTAGGATATTTATTTTGTTACTGTGAGTGTTTGTTTCTAGAGAAAGCTGTGAGAAAGAGATGGATAATACTCAAGTTTATAATCTAGGAGAGTGAATTGAGTGTAAAAACTTCTCTGAAAGTATAATGGATTCGGCTGGGGTTTTAAACCCTACCTTGGATATAGGTTTGGTATTCTGCCAAACTGAACCAAGTATATTGCTCAGTTTCTTTTTTCTTTTGATTTTCTTGCTCAGTCGTTTTGTGATTTTCTTTGTTTGATAATCCTAGTTTCTGGGATTGGAGGAGTTAATCCTCACAAACTGGTATCAGAGCCAGGTTCTTGGAATCTGAGAGAAGAATCAGTGGAAGTTTGAAGCTTCTTGAAGCCTTCGAGTTCGTTCAGGCTGACCCAATATCTGAAGCTGTTTGCTGGTCAGAAACGAGTTTTTCAAATATGTCTGCATCGAAGTTTGAAGTTGAAAAATTTGATGGCAAGAATAATTTCAACCTCTGGAGGGAAAAGATGATGGCACACTTAGGCAGCCTTGGACTAGATGAGGCGTTGAAAGGAGAAACAAAGATGCCAGATACCATTGAGAATAAAGCAGAGATACTAAAAAAGGCAAGAAACATTATTATTCTCAGTCTTAGTGATCAAATTCTAAGAAAAGTGACTAAAGAAAAATCTGCTTGTGAAATGTGGAATAAATTAGGACAACTATTTATATGACTAATACTATTCCGAATAGAATCTATTTGAAACAAAAGTTCTACAATTTAAGAATGGATGAGAATAAGTCAATAGATAAGAATATTGATGAGTTTACGAAGCTGGTTTCTGATCTTGAGAACTTAGAAGTAGATTTTGATGAAGAGGATCAAGCTATTTTCTTGTTAAACTCTCTGTCTAAATAATATGATCAATTGAGAGACACACTCAAATATAAGAAAGATACACTCACTATAAAAGAAGTTACTGGTGCTGCCTACTCTAAGGAATCAGATTTAAAAGCCAATGGGAAACATTCAAAATCAAATGGTGAAGGTTTGAATGTTGGGGCAGAGCTGAAAAGAGAGACAAGCAAAATAAAATCAGGAACAAATCTAGGTCTAAGTCTAGATATAAGAAAACGTGTTGGATATACCATAAGGAGGGTCAATTAGAAATCAATGTCCTTAAAAGAAAAGCGTTGGACAGAAAGAATATAATAACCTAAATAGATTGCAAACTTGTCAGCTGGCTATGAATCAACCGATGTACTTACTATACCTAGCACTGATCTTAAAGATGAATTAATTCTTGATTCTGGGTGTATATTTCATATGCCACCCAGAAAAGAATTGCTCTTTGACTATAAGGTTGTCTCAAGTGGAAAGGTTTTGATGGAAAACAATGTAACTTGTGACATTGTTGGTACTGGATCTATTAAGTTGAAGATGTGAAATTACACAATTAAGGTGCTAGGTGAAGTAAGACACATTTTAGAATTAAAGAGAAATTTGATTTCTCTAGGAATGTTGGATTAAACTGGTTGCACCTATAAGGCTCAATATGGAGTTCTAAGTGTAGTGAAGAGCTCAATGGTGGTTGTTAAAGGACTGTTACAACAAAGTTTATATATTCTACAAGGAGTCACAATTGCTGGAGTATCTACTGTATCAGACCAGAAAACAATCGAACTGAGTTATGGCACAAGAGATTAGGGCATATGAGTATGAAAAGGTTGCTAGAATTGAGCAAAGAAGGTCTTCTAGATAGCAAGAAGATTACTGACTTGGATTTTTGTGAGAATTGTGTCCTGGAAAAATCTCACAGATTGAAGTTTGTTGCAGTAACTCATAATACAAAATCAACCTTGGACTACATACATTTAGATTTGTGGGACTCACCATTGGTACCTCCTTCACTCTCTAAATGTCATTATTTCATATCTTTTATAGATGATTTTTCTAGAAAAATTTGGATCTATTTTCTAAAAACTAAAGATGAAGCTTTTAATAAGTTCATTGAATAGAAAACTTTAATTGATAACTAAACTTGTGTGAAGATTAAAAGACTTAGAACAGATAATGGACTTGAATTTTGCAATAAAGAGTTTGATGATTATTGTGTTAAAAATAATATTCCTATACACCACACTTGTACATAAACTTTACAACAAAATGGACTAGCTGAAAGAATGAATAGGACTTTAATGGATAAAGTGAGATGTATGTTTAATAAATTTGGTTTACCAAAATGTTTTTGGGCAGAAGCTACCTTTACTGCTTGCTATATTATTGATAGCTCTCCTTCATCTGCAATTGGATTTAAAGTTCCTGAAGAATTATGGTCTGTTGTACAACTTGTTTATGAACATATGAGAATATTCGACTGTTTAGCTTATATGCATGTTAGTCAAGGTAAACTTAATCCTAGAGCCAAAAAAGGTATTTTTGTAGGCTATCGTAGTAAAGTTAAAGGATATAGGATCTGGTTACCTGAAGATAAAAAATGCATTATAAGTAGAGATGTAATTTTCAATGAAAATGTGTTTTTTTAAGACTAACTCGCAAACTCATATTAGATTTGAATATACGAGGCTCTAAACAAGTCTCAGCTAGAGCTGTAAACTAAAATGCAGGTCAAAGATTCTAATCCATCATCAAATGGTGATTAATTAGCTGCAAGTCAAGGTGGAGTTGATGAAGAACATCAGCCAGCTGAACAATCTGATATAGTAGGACATGAGGAAATGCAAGATAAAGTTTCAAGTAGAGATCAGCTTGATGATTATATTCTGTCAAGAGATAGGTCAAGAAGAGTAATTAAGCCACTTGCTAGATATGCACAAGCTGATCTAATAGCTTTTGCTCTGAGTATTGTTGATTCCTTGGAATTAAATGAGCTAACATCCTATGAAGAAGCAAAGAAAAGTGCTAAATGGAAAAATTGGAGAAAGGCTATGTAAGAAGAAATTGATTCATTGGCTAAGAATCAGACATAGACATTAGTTGCAAGGCCAAAGGGACAAAGAATCATAGGCTGTAAGTGGGTATTCAAGAAGAAACTTGGAATACGTGGTGTAGAACAAGAGAGGTTTAAGGCAAGACTGGTGGCTAAGGGATATTCTCAAATAGAGAGTATCAATTCTCATAAAGTTTTTTCACCCGTAGTGAAGCATACCTCAATTAGATTGATTTTAGCTATAACTGCAATCCAAGATCTTGAGTAGGAATAGTTAGACGTAAAAAAAACTACTTTCTTACATGGAAGTTTAGATGAGAAAATTTTCGTGATATAACCAGAAGGTTTTGAATGTAAAGGTGAAGAACAAAAGGTTTGCTTATTACAGAAATCATTGTATAGACTAAAGCAGTCTACAAGACAATGGTATAAAAGATTTGATGATTTCATGTTGAAACAAAGTTTTTCAAGACGCAAGTATAACAGCTGTGTATACTTTATGAGGTTAAGTGATAATGCTTATATATATCTATTATTTATGTTGATGACATGCTTATTGCATATAAGCACATATCTGAGATACAAAGCCTGAAGGAAATGTTGAGTTTTGAGTTTAACATGAAGGACTTAGATCCAACTAAAAGAATTGTGAGCATTGATATATATATATATATATATAGAGACAAAGTTAATGGTGTTTTGACAAACTGCAATAAAGGAACAGGATGCTATAGAAGAAGGTGTTCATATAAGGAATGTTCCATACTCTAGTGCAGTTGAGAGTATGATGTATGCGATGGTCAGTTCCAGACCTGATACAGCTTATGGAGTTGGTCTTGTGAGCAGGTTTATGAGTAAACCAGGGAGAGAGCACTGGCAGGCTGTAAAATGGTTGCTTAGATATCTGAAAGGTACTTATAAACTGAAGTTAAATAATCTTGTGATGATCAATCTAGCTGTCAGATTACAGGGTATTTGTGATTCTGATTTTGCTGGTGACTTGGATAAGAGAAAGTCATTTTTGGGCTATGTCTTTACTGTGGGTGGAAATAAAATGAGTTAGAAGTCAAGCTTGCAACATATAGTAGCTTTATCTACTACTGAAGCTGAGTACACTACTTTGACTAATGCTATTAAGGAAGCAATGTAGCTGAAAGGAATTATCAGTGAATTTGGTTTTGAGCAGGATAAAGTGAAAGTGTATTGTGACTCTCAAAGTGCAATTCACTTGACTAGAAACAGTGTCTTTCATAAGAGAACTAAATATATAAATGTTATGCTTCACTTTGTGAGAGATATTATAGCTAAGGAGCTAGTTGAAGTGAAAAAGATTGCTATTGAAATTAATCCTACAGATTTGTTAACCAAAGTTATACCAGTTAACAAGTTCAAATAAGCTTTGAACTTGTTAAGATTATTAACTGGTTAGTCACTAATATTTGCAGGGTTCACTGGTCGAATTCACAAGTTCTCTTAGAGTCAAAGGTGGATATTGGATGAGTAATTGGCCCTAGTTAAACTAACTGGCCGTTAAGTTAGTTAACACTGTTAAGTCAATTAATTTGTTATGAACATGGGAGCAAGATTGCAGCTTGGTATTCTATTATGGTCTTCAACCGACTGATGAGATGGCATATTTTTATTGGCTCGAGGAGGTGTATATATGAGAAGCTCGTCAAAAACTGAAGATATATCATCAATTTTTTTAGTTTAATCTTTGTATTGTACAAGTAAAAGTGAGTAAGAAAGAGTTCGAGGGAGCTCTTTTGGGATATTCATTTTGTTACTTTGAGTGTTTGTTTCTTAAGAAAGTTGTGAGAAAGAGAGTAAAAATACTCAAGGTGTACAACCTAGGAAATTGAATTGAGTGTGTAAAACTTCTTTGAAAGTATAGTGGATTCGATTGGGGTCTTAAACCTTACCTTAGAAGTAGGTTTGGTATTCTGCCAAACTGAACCAAGTATATTGCTCTATTTTTTTTCTGATTTTTTGCTCAGTCGTTTTGTGTTTTTCTCTATTCTGATAGTCCTAGTTTCTAGGATTAGAGGAGTTAATCCTCACACATAGAATAAAATTCTGAAAGAAGATTTACAATAAAAATTAAATACTATTTTTATTTCTTGGCGAAGTCAACATAAGCCCATTGATGGTACTGGATTTGGGAAAACACTGGAGATTACGGTTTGGGAGCATTTAAAGATTCTAGTATATAATTTTCTAGGAACATTTTTCATAAATAACAGTTGTTGTTTTTAGGATTTTACATTAAGAAAACAATTAGAAAAATTGTAAACAAATAACTATGAAAATATGCCATGAATGATATTTTTGAGGAGTGACAATTGAAAATGTCATTTTCTAAAATCAACATTACTGCTAGACTGTGGCAACTAATTATTAGTCCCATATAATATTTCACAAAACAGTACACAAAATTATCTGACAGTACACAAAATTATCTGATGTTTCATCAAACAACTCAACTGCATCTAAACTATCTTTAAAATAATTTTTTGACTTGTAATTAAGAATTATATCCATGCTACTCTAATGTTTCATAAAACTAGAAAAATTGTACAAATTTACACGTTATACATACTAAAAAAAATGAAAAAAAAGAAAAAATTCCACATCTACTCTCACCATCACGCATTAGCCACCACCTCTCATCCACTTTAATTCTCGTGAGCCTAGTTATTGCCACCTCTGATTTCGGTACACCTCTTAACTCTGATCACTCAACCTAAGTGCCAATCATTTCAGATGTTGCTGCTTTTGCTCGCCACGCCGTTGTCCATAAGAAAATACCGTATCTGAGGTGATGGCGAATAGATTATGTTGTATACATCTCGACATTGTTGAGGATAAGTTAGTTGAGCCCTAGACAAATTGGGCTAAAAAGTAAGAGAGTAATTGTTCGTAGCCATGTTATCAGTTATTGTTACAACTTCAAAAACTAGGCCTCTTGCTAGAAATACTTAATGAGATAGATCAATTTTGCAAAACAATTTCCTTTATAACTAATTTCATCTAGCAGGAGAGATATTTGTGATTAGACTTAATTTAAACTTTCAAGTATACTGTCATATTTTTAACCCTAAAAGTCATCTTAGTTAAAACTCAACCAGCTAATAAATAAACCTCACAACGAGAGTTAGAGAGAAAGTAGAGAGAGAGGAGCTTCTCTCTTTTCTTCCGAAGCTGCATCTCTTCTGCGGAGTTCCTCCAAGCGTCCCCCTTCAGCAGGTGCCTCTCCCTACTGGGGAGGGGGTCTTTCCCTCTCTCCGTATAGCCTTTTGTCATTTTCTTTCTATATTTTTGTTTTTTTGTATAATAATCCTCCCTTTTCAATAGACTGTTTACTACTTAGATCTAGATTTTATATAGTCTTAGTACACTCAAATCTAGATCTGTAGTGGTTTGTATTATTTTTAGATTGTTTATTTATGGTGTGGTTATCCTCTAGATTTGTATCATTTTTTATTCAGATCTGGAAAGATAGTTACTATAGCAGATCAGAGTTAGCAGAATCTCCTTCAATGCATCAATTAGAGTTGCCAATTTGGATGTGCTCTATTTTATCCTTCATAGAGATTTTCTCCAAGATCATTGTCGGGGACCACCAGTACTCTGAGATATCTGATTCTACGTTTAGAATGTAGGATAAGAATGTGATTGGATTGGATTAAATTAATCTTATATTTGGTGCATACTTATGAGAGGGATTAGATTGGATTAAAATAATCCGCTCCAAAAATAATACCCTTAGAAGGGGACAATCTTATCCTCTTGAGAATTTGGGCTAGAGGGGATTATGAATTTACTTAAAAATGATAGAATGTTTTTGAAGTAGTAAAAAATGGCACTTTTCGAAATTAGATTTTAAAAGTGGTATTTTTGAAATTAACTTCTAAAAGCAGTAAAACTAGAAATAGTATTTTTTTGAAATATTTTTTGGAAATGGTATTTTTGCAAATAATTTTTCAAAAGTAATAATTTCTTAAATTAAGTTTTAAAAGTGGTATTTTTCAAAATATTTTTTAAAAATTATATTTTTCTAAATAAGTTTTTTAAAATTATATTTTATAAAATTGAGTTTTAAAAATGGTATTTTTCTAAACTAATATTTAAAAGTTGTATTTTTCTAATTAATCAAACCTCAAAATTTATTATTTAGTTAAAACTATAAAATACACATGTTAATTGTTGATACCAAAATTTAGTATAACAACGGGATTGATAGTTTATATAGAATAAAGAGAATAATAAATAAAATAAAAAACACGAATGATTTTAGAGTGGTTCAGCCTTTCGAATCTCTAGGTTTGCTAGTTTACAAGAGAGCCTTCAGGTGTGGGTCCCTTTCTCTGTTAATGGGCCTTGTATTTATAGGCTCTTAGACATTAGGTTTTCCACTACAGATAAGGATATTTGAAATATTAAAAAGACTACAAAAGATTATAATTAATACGAATTAAATTCGTATTTATCCCCCAAGATCTAATAAAATCTTTATTTGAATATCCTTATCCCTAAAATCCCAATTCTAATACCGAATATCTTGGGATTTAATATTTTAAATGAGGAAATCTCGAAGTTAGAGATTTGCTCGCTCATTCGTCGTATGCGACCTCTTTATTCTCGACCAGCACGTAAATAAGTTGTTGCTCTTTCAAGCGAGCTGATTTGTCTGTGAATAGCTCGTGCGTCTTAATTATCTCGCATGTGAACGAGCTTCGAACAAGCTCGCTATTCTTGAGCAGCTTTGAATTTAGTGCATAACAATTGCCCCTAGTTCTTAGTGTCACTTTGTGTAGTAGGAACTTTTTTGCTTTCTCGAGCTTCTTGAGCTGTTTCTATCTGACATGGTGCGAGGTGAAGGCATGTGTCAAACCACCACTCCTTTGACCATTTGTATATATTACGAGCTGAGAATGAGTTAGGAGACCGGACTAATTAAGGCTGTTTTGATTGCTGAGCTGATCGTAGTTTGTTGACGAGAATTCTTATTTGTTCAGAACTTCTTTGTCGAACTTCTTATGTGATTGCTGACATTATGCTTAAGAAAATTATATTTTCCTTCGCGTTGCAAGCAGCTTGATTTTTGCGTATACTTGAAGAAAGTACTTATACTTTATAGTATTAAATAAGCAGTTTGACTTAGCCATAATTTTGTTTTAAAATTACTTCGTATAAGGTTAAGACCTTCAATTTCTCGTTGAGGACTTAATCTCGTTCTAGTACTTATCACAATCCGCGAACATAATCCAACTATCTGGATCATGGTAGTTTTTTTAATATTGAATTCTTCGAACACCCCGAACACTCGAATATACGAATACTTGATCGCTCAAGCACGCGAGCACTCGAATCTCGAGTAACTTCAAATTTAGTGCATAACACTAATCTTATCGTAACAAAAAGTAGCACACCAAACATGTGATAGGATTGGACTATAAACTTATATTATTCTATTATATCATATACAATCTAATCTAATCCTATCATATTATATCCTATCCTACATACCAAACATAGCCGGAAGGTGTTGTTATTTTCAAGTTTTTGAATCGATTTTTTGATTCTCATTGAAAGAGGTTATATATAAACTCGATTAGCTATTGTAACCGTTACGTGAGTTTTAATGATATTATTTTGCTTTTAAAAAAATACCTAACGAATTAGGAGAAAATTGTGGGCAAATCTGAAACGTCACGTTAAAACAGCCACAAAATTTTAATTAATTTAGACTAAGAACTTATCACCACAAAATGCCACTGAGCCAGATTTCTTCCCACTTTTTTTAATTCATATGATTTTTAAGTCTTTATTTATCGTATTCAAGAATTTAAGGTCATATTTCGACGCAATTTTTATTATTATTTTATTATTTTTATTATTTTTTTTATTTTTCTAAAAGGCTAAGGTCACAACGAAAGTACTAGAATTAAGAGACACACGGTGACCAATGGCCCATGTGCGAGTCTGGCTTCTGGCCCTGCATCTCACTTAGGCAGAGAGCTCAGACATGTCTGACTATTACACAAACCAAAACTATATGANTAGATACCATATATAGGTATACTAATACAATGCACTTACACATGCATCGATCCATCTCTTTCCTGTAATATCTGATTGTCTTAATTAAAAGCAAATATTAATGAATCCTTACACAAATTCCACTAACGGAAAATTTTTTCTTTTGTTAGATATAGATAGATACACTTAGATACCCTCTATGCACAGTAACAAAGTTTTTTTTTTGTTCTTTCTAGCTTCTAAACTCATTAAAGTCAAGAGCGATGCTTCATGAGTTTTTTCTTCTCTTTTTTTAAAAAAAAATATATATAAATAAGGAATATATGAGACGTTGAAATTGTGGTTCCGGAACCTCGCCGTGTATTGTGGTAGCTGCAGCCACATAAATATTTGTCCACATAGCATTATAACTATATATGAGCTAGAGGAGATTGTTAGGCTTCATAGGGTCGGTAGAGACTAGAGGTGGTTCAATACTTCAATGTAGATGTAATAATATGGTGCCAAAAGTAAAAACAAAGTGGACACGTCTAACTCTAATACTGCCAAGGATGTGAGCATTGTTAATTTCCCTTCAGGTCACTTTTGATTAATTGTTTCGTGGGATGTAGTATTTTATATTCAATTAGATTCCATGGTGGTTAGTGGCCTATTTGGAATAAGAAAGAGAACAAAAAGTTTTACCTTCTTCCAATTTAAACGTGTATTTTAGATAATAGAAATTATACAGATGTGTCTGGTTTTTAGTATTCTTGGGACATTCTCGAGAACAGCATTTAACTATGTTAATAATAATAGACTGAGGTGAAAAGGGATTTCACGCTTTGATGCAATACATGTGTGGCCAATGGTCAACTATTTAGTAGTACTATATTAGGATGTAGCTTATCATTCTTTTTCACCCATTTAAAACCCTACAATAAGGTAACTTAAATTCTCTTCTCTTCTCTTCTCTCTCTCCTTCACTCTGTCCAATATCATTTATTTCTAGAGATTCGTATATGAAGTGGCAGTTGAATAGTGGTAGCTACTTTGCAGGAGAAGAATAGTTGATGAATTCCCCTGGACAGTGCGATCCAAAAAGTTTCCACACCAGAATTTACCAGAAAAACTCAAGAGAGACTAATAATTTGTTACTTTTTCCATATGATAATGTGTCAAAGAGGGTCGATCATAGCATATCATAATCCTAATAATTATACAGAAGTTGTCATCTTAAAATGTCAAACGAAAAGAAAAATGAAATAGATCATATTCATATGTTTAAGCTGAATTACAACGAGATGAGACTATGTAATATTGATTCATCATCATCATGATCACGATCAGTTGAAACTTCAGTAATACTTGCATACATGAGACGTCAAAGACTTTGCAATTTTCAAGTGAGATCATAAGGGTAACATGTTAAAAAGAAATCAGATAATACCATGCTATATACTAGCCAGAACTAATATAGTAATATCTTTAGTTCTAGCTACTTCTAATATTTCATATATAGCAAGTTTATTAATTAATAGTTAATTAAACACACACACGCTAACTCTTATGACTAATTTTGGGCCGTCACAGCCTAAGCTCAAGATCCAAATCATCCATATTATTGGAATTAGATGAAGTGTTGACTCCAATATTTACCTCAGATTGAAGAAGATCATGAATATGGCACGGCTTGAAGAAAAACTCTAGAGGCAAAATAGCGGCAGCCTTGGGTGTTTTGATCACGCTTTCCTGATCATCATAGTCATCATCATCATTATCATCCTGAAAAAACTGGCCAGTAATTGGTTTGTTGCGACAGCTAACAACCGATTTCAAGCCGACGCATAAATCGGTTTCCACATCGTCGTTATCATCAATATCGTCATCTCCTTTCGGATTATAACAAGGCGGCGAATGAAATGATATTCTTGATGTAGCTTTGGTAGTGGTAGTAGTGGTATTACTAATAGGGCTTGAATTAGGGTTGACATAATTGGTGTTATCTAAGGTGATCAATGACTTACAAGACCGATCACCATGATGATCAAGACCAAGATAATGATGATCAATACTAGTACTGTCATGATCATGATGGCTCTGGGGCATAATATTTAGGCATTGCTTAAGCCTAGCTCTATCTCTCCTGTGGATATTCATGTGACCCCCTAGGGCTTGAGCTGACTTGAACTCTCTCATACAAAAGCTACAAGAGTAAGATCTTGGAGGCCATATACAGCCTCCAACTGAGCCAGCCGCCGCGTACTCTTCCGCAAAAGCCTTTTCTTCCCATGATGGTGATGATGAAGATGATGATGAGTTCATCATCAATATTGGTTGTGCTTCAAAATGGGTCTTCATCAAAGTCTCTTTCCTCTTCATCCACATCATATTATATTGATGATGACCAGCTTCCTCCATCTACAAAACCCAGATTGTTCTTTTCAGTTTGGATTTTAATAACTGGGTGTAATAATACATATATGTATATATATAGCTAGCTTGAGAGGCAAAACAGATTTATTGGACTTCTTGGCAAGTACTATACTACTACTACTACTATTTTGTACAAGAGGAAAAAGGCTAAGCTGAGAAGGTACTCTTATAAGAACCCGTGGGGTTAATTTTTTTCCATTTGTCTCCTCTTGTGATACATTGTACTTTGTTGTTTTTAGCTTGTCTCCTACACAGTTTTTTTTAAGCACTATTGTTTTAGCAACTGTCATGCATTTGATTTGATCCACATGCATGAAGAAAAAACAAACTCCAAACGGTCACTAATATATAAAATATATATACGATGATATCATGTGAAAAAAATGAATGTGTATAGTGGTGAAATTCCTCAATGTGAGACAAATTCTCTATTAATAATTTCTTTAAAGGGGAGTATATATATATATATATATATATTTAGTCTAGAGTACAAGTAGCAACCTGCAGCTATAGCCTAGGTAGCTAGGTTTTCAAGGAGTGATATTGACGTGGTGTGGTACTATTTATTACAAGAGATTATTTTGCTGAATATATTACAAGAGATTTTGATTCAAAGTCTCTCCATCTTTCTCTTTGGGATTTTCTTTTCAACCCTTTTTGGATCCAACTTCGAATATTATTATCAGCTAGTATATTTACATGCATGTAGGCATTATCTGTAGTTGAAATAAAAGAGAGAAAAAAACGATGGTCAAAGTAAGGCTATTGATGAATCATTATTAATTCGTGATATTATAAACAATAGAATTGAAGTCGTTTTCAGGGAGAAGAAAATTCCCATCTATATACACTGCTAGTGGCTATGCACAGGAGACAGGACAAACACTTGTAAAGGTTGACATATAAAATTCATACATATCATATATAATTAATGTATGGATATATCATTTCGTGAATGTTTTGGTTAATTAGTTTACTGGTCGATGGTTTCCATAGCAAATAATAGAACTGTTGTTATAGTATTTAGAATAGCTGAAGCATTTTGAAAAGAGAGAGAGAGAGAGAGGGAAAAAAAAACTACTTCAGAATTTCATCTCAAATTTATATATGTTAAGAGATGTAACTAAAACTGATATCATAAATCTCTTTTTCATTTTCATTTGTTCAGCATTATATATAATACATAAATCATATGTTCATAACTTATAAACAATATTAATATTTTCCATAGACAGGACAAGTAGCTAATTAGCTAGCTGGTCAAGACAGACTGGTTTTGAGAGCTTTGCAAATTGAGTACTGCAGTGAGAACAACTCACAACTTGTTTCAGTTTGGAACTGGAATTCAAAATCTGCCAACTAGAAACCAACCAGCCACCCAATTAACGTATTAAGTGGAGTAGTCACTAATCACTATATTAGCAAAAAAAAATGTATAGCTAAAATAAAAAGGTTTTGAACGGTTCAAATTGATTTTGTAGAATCGAACCAGTACTCTAATTGTCTAATCTTGGAGGTTGAGGTTCGATTTTGAAAGTTGAACTAACTAGTTTTGGTCCTTTCTCTATGTACACAAGTAAAACATATATGAAGTACAGTATTGCCCCTAGTGAATGTTCTTTTATAGTTGGCCAATGAAGCACAAAATATAGAATGATCACTCTTTAAATTTTTTTTTCTTTTATTTAAAGGAATATGGGATAATATCCAAAAAAACAAAAAAAAAAAAAAAGCCCACCACCTTTGCTGTTTTATCCAAAAAAAATCCATACCTTTTCATTAATATCAAATTAAACATTTAATTTATATTTTCCTATCAAATAACCGAGCCTACACATTTAGTCAAAACTAGAACTTTAAATATGAAAAAAGACAATTTTACCCTTTAAACTCATAAAACATATATTAAAAATAATAAATATGAAAAACCAATTATCATTGTCTTTCTTTTTTTAAAAAAAAAATTTAAAGTGAAAATAGTAATTATTAAAAATAAAAATATATATCATTCTTTTTCTTTTTAACATTTAATTTTTTTGAATTAAGCTTATTTTAGTTTCAATAGTTATTTTTTTCACTTAAAATGCTTTAAAAAAAAAGGAAAAAAAAAGAATTTTTTTTAAATTTTTGTAACTTATTTTAGTTTCAATAATTATTTTTTTCACGTAAAATGTTAAAAAAAAAAGAAAAAAACAACAATTTTTTCTAATTTCTCTCTCTCTCTCTCTCTCTCTCTGAATTTTAATTATTTTGAATAATTTAAACTCTTGAAAAAGAAGAAGAAGAGCAATCTCTCTCTCTCTCTCTGAATTTTAATTATTTTGAATAATTTAAACTCTTGAAAAAGAAGAAGAAGAGCAATATGAGAATTTAAACTCTTTTTATTTTTAATTATTATTATTTTCACTTAAAATATTTTTTTAAAAAGAAAGACAAGAATAAGTAGTTTTAATATTTATTGGTTTTAATATATGTTTTACGAGTTTAAAGGGTAAATTATCTTTTTCAATGAATTAAAATTCCAATTTTGATTATATGTGTGGTCCCGGTCTTATTTGATAGAAAAATACAATTTGAAGGTTTAATTTCATATAAATAAAAAAAGTATGGGTTTTTTTTGATAAAATACTAAAAGTGGTGGGTTTTTTTTTTTCTTTTTTTTTTGATATTATCGCAAAGATAGTATGAAGGCATATTAAAAAGGTGAAAATATGAAGAACTCTCATCCTATATCAATAATATAAAGGAAATTAAGGCTGACCTAGAACATTAAAAAAGAAAAAAAAAAGGTGAGGACAAATATTCTCCTTAATAAAACCAAAAATATGATCCCATTTAGGCCTCCAAATTCAATAGATGCAGACACCTAGATTTTAGGCCTAAAGCCTTAGCAAACCTCGAAAAATTTGGCATGAAAATGAAAAATATCACAAGAATTTGGCACAAAAATTGAAAAATATCGCAAGGGATCATAGCTGCATTTTTACTATTGATAAAAATTGTCATAGATTTTTTTCTTTTTACGTACAACAACTCCTATGTTTGGCTTTTCCTGTAAGCTCATCAGTCATCGACGTCATTCATCATACACCCTACATCAATGCCAAACCAACATCCGCGTGCTAAATTATGAACACCACTAGGACATATTTTTTTTATGGCAACTTTGGCGATTAAAGACATGCTATAAGGATTACCAGCATCATTAGCTTGGAGCTTTTAGTTGAACCACTCTACCTTTTTGATAATTTTTTTTAGGTGCCAAGATTGTCCATACAGTCAGCAGATTACATTCTTATCCGATTCAGAAATTGATATCATTCAATACATTCAGATAATCAATTATAGCTCTTGCATCTATATCTTTCTAGTCTTTATCGCTCATATTGGATTTCTCAGAATCTTTGCCTTCAAATCCTTATATTATCCAGATTAAATCATCACATCCTATTTCTCTACATCAATCCTCATCAAAACTAAAACTTGTACTCTGACATCTCATTCCGTACTCCTACCTTGAAAAACTATCGAGAAAATTCTCAGGAAAAATTGAAGGGTTCATAACAGTCCCACTTAAAGTCCAACTTCCTTATACTATCACCAAGTTTCAGCATACCTATGAACTATATTTGCTCTGATACTACTTGTTGGGAATCTAACAACCCAACTTCGCCGTTGGCAAAAACCACAATCTTCAAAAAAGAATTCCACCATATGAAAAATTTCAAAATTTTTTCTATTTTCTACACAAAATAAATTCCTGCTTGAAAGAATAGAAGCAAACCATATGACCATTGCACATAAGACAAAGAGTGCAAGAAAGGCGAGAATAAATATAAGGGACTTAAGATAAAAATTATGCTTCCATAAGCAGTTAAATGATAATAACGTTGTATACAACAACTTACAAATTCACCTGTATTGACAACTCTATATGTGAGAAATGAAGCATCATACCTAAAAAGCTAGTAGAGATAACATTTTTAAAAAAATATTGATTATAGTAAACAATAAAGTATGTCGTGAAATCGCATTTAAAAAAAAAAAAAACTTCTTTATTCTTTGATTATCGACACTTTTATCATCTAGATTTCTCTATTTTTTACCCAATCTTACAATCTAGATTTCTCTGTTTTCTACCTAAGACATTCTCAACATCTACATTTCTCTATTTTCTACCCAAGTACTTTCTTATAAGAGACTAAGACATATACTTACTCCTTACAATTTTACCCCTAAATACAAAGAGAATACAATGAATTTCTACAGAAGATGGAATACTTTAAATGCTACATATTAAGTTATTAGTAACTAAGGAGATAGTCTTCATATATAGGACTCAAGCCTTCATTCCTCTTCATCTTCTACCGATATGGAACTTTAGGCTTCTTTTATATTTTTTATTTATTAATTTAGCCAATATCCAACATTTATATCAGGATATGACCTTGACTATGGGCAGGTGGTCCTAATTAACTAAGCCCATCAAATGTCTAGAGACAAAAGACAAACGTAGACATTGACGCCGCTCGCGCTCTGAGGCCATGTTTGGTACACTATATTGTATTGTATTGTGATGTATTTTATTGGATTGTATTGTATTATACTATTCTAGTGCAATACTATGTTTGGTTTTGCATTATATTAAAATGTTACATTAAAAGTTAATTTTTGAAACATACCACTTTTAAAAATTAACTTTAAAAAATACCATTTTGAAAAATTATATAAAAAACACCACCTCTGAAATTACCACTTTCTAAAATTAATTTTAGAAGAATACCACTTTTCAAAATTTATTTAGTAAAATACCACTTTTGAAAGGGATATAGTGATATAAAAGAAAGGGATGAGAAAGAAAGTAAGAAAAGATAAAATAGTAAGAGAGAAATAAAGAATAGAAAAAGTGAATAGAGTCAGTATTATACAATACTATATTATATTACAATGTAATATAGACTTTTTTTTCTATATTAGATAATATTATTCGTATTGTATTGAATTTTAATGTCGTATTAAATAATACAATATAAAAGCATAACCAAACACACTATTATGTTTAATTATACAATTCAGAGTGTTTATACATTATACCAAACATGAAATGAGTATCTAAATATAAACTTTAGTAGCATGTTAATTATTGTAATATTAATAGATATAGATAGCACTTCAGTTTCATTTTACTCCTTTGTCATGTAATATGTTAGAGGATTCCTTCTCGCTAAATTGTAACCATAACTTTCAGATTGCTTCAAAATGCTTCTTAATTATTTATTTCCTTTCATATAGGGTCAGGAAAGTATAATTCCAACCCTGAAAGAAAAAGATTGTATATTTTAAAAAGCTTAAATAATTAATCGTAGAACATGCCAATCGATAATTCTTTTAGTTATCCAAATGATCATCATTGACTTCTTTTTTTTTTTTTTGGGCTGAGAGATCATCATTGACTTTACTGGACTCTATGAAAGCATTGTCTAAATAAAAATGCATCTAAATAATGTCTTGTACTGATAGATTCAACCTAAAATGTCTTCACACTCTCAACTTGCGGAACAAGAAAATCTGAATGAGAACAGTAGAACACGATGCCCTTTCAAAACTTATGACTTGATTACAAAACAACAAAGAAATAACTCTAAAAAATAACCAATAATTTTTTTGGTAAAGGATAAATATAGAGCTTATATATTTATATATCTGATTTAAGTCGTGACATGACACTCGGTGACTAGGAAAACGTTAACATTAGTTTATTACAATTGAATGCGTACCTCTAGCTAGACATGACATGATGCTAAAAACTCTATGTATGAATATATATATATATATATATATATTTGCTCTTTTGAAAACGAATTGCTTAGTGTTTCGAAGTTAGAACGGTTCTCTGATTTGGAAATTACCTAAATAAAAACACATAATTGTATACATTAATACATATACAGGTATATAATAAAAAGACACTGGTAATTATTGATTGCAAGCTATTGTGTTAACTTGTAGCTAGATGGGATTTTATTTTATCAAGTCTCTTTCCATGAAGAATTTAATACTCGTACATGAAGACATTGTCAGCAGGTATGTTGCCAAAGTTACGTAAAAACTTTAGAAAACACATATATGTATATATAGGTTAGCAACTTAGCATGTCATCATAAATAATCATATATATCTATATATACATTAGTTTTATATATGAATATATAGAAGGCAAACGTGACAAGATTCAAGAGCATTAAATTTGTGCCAATATTATAATCCACGATAAAACACAAAAACTAACCTCGAATACCCTATACAGTACCATTTTTTGTGCCAGCATTATTGGCACTCATTATATACTCTGATTAATTTGGCCGAAAGTATAACATAAGCCACAATTTGGCATTTGATTAACTTTGACACATTAATAATAATAATAATAAAAAGTTCAAAATATTTTAACTTTTGGAATAGCTATATGACAAATTTAGTATTTTGTTATTATTTTCCGACGTATATAGTTGTAGTATTGGTATATGCTTTGAAAATAGTTTTTGAGACTATCCTCCTGTAAACCAGTTCGAGTCTTGGGTTCTTCTCTGTGACTGCTGAGTTTGAGTACTCCTGGGTGATGGCCTAACTAAAAAGACTCGCTCAATAGTCTAGCTGGGCTGGACTTAGCTATAAATGGCAAATTCAAGCTTCCTCACGAAAAAGGCCCAATGAAGTGCTAGGCTGCAAATGAAATCCTTTCGGGAAAACTTCATAAATACCCGTTTTCAAAACTATATTTTCATAAATACCCATTTTTATTTTTATTTCATAAATACTTATTTTTGGAGAAATGTAGACCACCATTATCTTACACATATATATTTTATGCATTAAATATATATCGTGGTCTATATTTCATGAATAAAATTATACTAAAAATTGGCAATACTTTTTAAATGTATACCATAGGTCAAATTTATAATAAAAAATGTAAATCGTAGTAAACATTTATATTATAAATATACGTCATTCATATTTTACACATGAAATGTGTATCTCATAAATAAAATTTACATTGTAAATTTGGACCACTCATATTTGCATATGAAATGTGGACCATAAAAACCGGTATTTTTTAAAATAAGTTTTAAAAACGTATACTAGGTGTAAATTTCTCAATCATCCTTTCTGATTAGTTTGGGGCTTTTTTCGTAGATTATAAAAAAAAAAAAAAAAAAAAAAGCTCTAGTTTTCTAGTAGTTTTTCTTTTTTTTTTTAAAAAAAAAAATGACTAAAACTACTATGAATCTAACAAACTGCTATTCACCTTAATTTCCTCTTTAGGGTTTTCTTCAAAGAAAATTACACCACATACTCATTTTTTAATGTTAGGCTATATTTGGTAAGAAGGAAAATGGAGAGGAAGAAAAAGATTTGAGAGAAAAGTGGAAGGAAATTGAAAAGCTGGGTTATATAATAGGAGAAAAAATGGAAGGGAAGGGAAAAGGGGAGAGAGAGCGGAAGTAAAAAAAGGGTAGTGCCCACACAAAATTTATTCCCTCAAAAGTGGAGTAAAAATAAGAAAACAAATATTTTATTAGTGTATGGGTAAGTTAAATTATAAATTTATCATTGCACTTAACTTTAAATTATAATATTAGGGTTAAAGTAGTCATTTTAAATTAAAATTAACTTTTTTCCTCTCTACATACCAAACAACTATAAGGAAAAAATAATTTCCTTTCCATCCTACGCATTTTCTTTCTCTCCTATTTTTTTCTTCTCTCATATTTTCTTTCCTCTCTATCAAACATATTTTTAAATAACAAAAAATCATTTTTTAAAATTTTAAATTTTAGTTATTAATTGTAAAAGATTATTTTAGTAAATTAACCCCTTTAATTAGGATTTTGGTATAAATTTGTATCAATTTTAAAATGTGAAAGTTAATGTTGATATTATCTAAAGCATAATGGTATAAATTAAACAAATAATAAAAATGTAAGGTACA
Source organism: Trema orientale (assembly GCA_002914845.1). NCBI lineage: Eukaryota > Viridiplantae > Streptophyta > Magnoliopsida > Rosales > Cannabaceae > Trema > Trema orientale. Next base: position 156,942 of record JXTC01000318.1, on the reverse strand, counting down.
AAAATATAATTAACTCTAATTAATTTACCTATGTAGATAACTAATTTACTAGTTATATATAATTTATTTTCTAGTATATATAATTTATTTACTGGGTATTTAATTAATTTATCGGTGTATAAAATTAATTAATCGGTATATATGATTTATTTATCGTTATATATAGCTAATTTACTAGTGTATATTATTAATATATCTGTTTGTTAACATAATTTACACGATATAAAAAAGGTAAATAAGTGGTATATTAATTAGATAATTTATTTGAGTAAAATAATATGGTAAATCAATGATGCATTAGTTATTTACTTGAATAAAAAAATAAAAATGATCTTGGAATAAAAACAATAAATACATATTTACTTGAAATTAAAACCCGATTAAAATTAAAAAATTCAAAAGAAAAAAAAATGAGGAGAATTAAGAGGAGGAAGATCAAGCAGCACCAACACCAATCAACAGGCCAGTGTTTTTCTCATCCAAGAACAAGTCATTGGTCTTCCTAATCGCCAATGTATAATATTAGAAGAGAAAAAAATATAATACTAGTAAAAAAAATGTATAATCATAGTTTGAAATACTTGTTGATTAAAAGGACAACAAATTGCTTCTGCCATGAATTGGCTTCACAAGAATCAATAACCAAGTAGCTTAAATCCTTAGTATACTCTGTGATTTGTTCAAGGTGGACATTATGTAAGACGTGCATGAGTATCTGCTGTTGGGTTATTCGTATAAACCCAATAAAGTGGGCCATAGTTTTTATATCAATTATATAATATAAGGACTGTCGAATTAAGAGGGGTCATTAAGTGATCTAATTAAGGACTCTTGAAGTTACCTATTTGGTGTGGACTCTGTAATGTATGGTTACCTAATCCTAGTCCAATAAGGATTGATGGGGTCTCTATTGGTGACTAGTATATAAGGATATAACTATAGGGTTTTGGTTCCCAAGCCAAATAGAATGTGTGCTCTTCTCCTCTGCCTCCATCAACAGAGAGAGACCCATTGAGCATTCATAAAGTATTCTGGCTGTGGAAGACCTTCTACCCTCAGGCTCTAAACAATCAATCGCTTCTGCTTACGGTGTTCATCGTCTTTGGCTATGGACTCAGGTTTGTCTCAGTTTCTCAACAAATCTTTTCCTGACAATTTGGCATGATAGATTCTGGGATTATATTTGGTTTATTAATCCATTATGTAAATCTAACAAGTGGTATCAGGAGTAAAAAATCATGTTAAATTGCTTAGGATAATCATACATGTCTCTATTTTGTAATATCTTTATCTATTTGGCTTTCTAGGGTTTAGATATAACATGTATGATTGATGAATTTTTCATGATTTTGTTGAGATATTCAGTATTTGAGGGTTGAATTCTGAGTTTTGGGTCATAAAGTTTACAAAAAGGCGAAAAATCGCATTAGGGTTGATTTACCCGATTTTAAAATCGGGTAATCAACACTCAGGCCGCAGCACGGTACTGCGGCGCCACCAATCACGGATCAGGTAGCGCCGCGGTGCCACGCACGTGGCGCTGGAGCGCCACCATAAGGCACGGTGGCGCCGCAGCGCCACCAATCGGGTTCAGAAAATTTTTTAGGTCATTTTTTTGACCTAATTGAGGTATACGGTCTCGGTTTTAGGTAGAATTGAGTCGTTTTCGACTAAATTCAAGGAGTTCTAACCTGAAACTTAATCAGTCAGTTTTGTTTTCTCAACCCACCTTCAGTACGACCCACACTTTATCCGTTGAAAACTCTATTTGGCTTTAAGAGTTGATAAAAGTGCTTAAAACTCAGTCGGTCCTCCATAAAGATTTGTGCATTGAAATTTTCAGTTTAATATTCTGGGCATTTTGGTTATTATTTTCTTTGCACTATTTATTTAAATATTTTGAAATAGATGAGTTGAAACAACATGTTGCCAAAGTAATCTCTATTGCGTAAATTTATTTATTTTGGAATATTTAAATGATTGTGTGTTTATTGTTCATGGGAATAATTACCGGCCCAAAGGAAGGTGATTATTTGGCCGAATAATGAATACACCTGCGGTAATTAGATATGTGATGGTTATCAAGTTTCCATGTGGACAGTAAATCGGCCCAAAGGAAGATTTGCTGTCTGACAGGATTTACTGTCAATATTTGATTACTGCACTGAAGAGTACCATTTACAAGTTGATAAGTCGGCCCAAAGGAAGGCTTATTGATGTTGTTCTGGGTATCTTGTGATGGAAGCCCACCTTATATGTTCATTTGATGTATGTTATGCTAGTATATCTTATTATTTTATATGCTTAGTTTATGAAATATTTTTAATGTGAGCTGTTATTTTCTTTTTTTTTGTTCTCTGTTCAGTTTCTGTTTAATATATATCTGCCAATATTAAGTCTAATATTTGTGTTTAATAACACAAACCTTAAGAAATGGAATGAGCACAATGTGCTCAGTTGCATTGATCTTGACCTTGTGCTCTGGACAGAACATCCTACTGCTCTTACAGTTTAAAGTTCTTCAGTTGGTAAAGAATAATTTTGAGTAGTAAATTCGTTCTAATTACATAAGTCTCATGGTCATGCAACACTCCATTACAGAAACCATAAGGGGTGCTATACCTGAGGAGTTAAACGCTAAGTTGTTCCTTAAAGCAATTACAGATCGTTTTATTAAAACGAAAAGGTCGAAATGAGTACCATTTTTTGGAACCTCGTTTCAATTCAGTATAAGGATCAAGGGAACATAAGAGAGTACATTATGGAGATGTCTAATCTCGCTTCCAAACTAAAGGCACTTAAGTAAGAGTAGTTGAAAGACTTGCTCGTGCATTCGGTCACTATCTCTCTTATTGCACAAATCAGTTAAGCAAAGTTACAACACCCTAAAGTACAAATGATCTCTTTTGAGATCATTTCTTATAGTGTGCAAGAAGAAGGTAGGTTGAAGCGAGAAAAGATTGAAAGTACTCACTTAGTATGTACTTCTCAAGATAAGATAAAATAAGGAAAAGGAATAAGGATAAGGAAGCTGCAGTTATGTCTTTACAGCATAAAGTGCAAAAGGAAACAACATAAGGAATTTGTTTGTTTCTTTTGCAAAAGGGCTGGATGTATAAGGTTAATTATTCAGTCATGGCTTTTGGCATATAAAGAAGGGTATACTTCTCAATTTTGTTTGTCATAAAATTAATTTTGCTTTTGTACCCAAATGCACTTAGTGAATAGATACAGAACCTACTATTCACATAAGTGTGTTCATGCAAAATTATTTGTGAAGCTAGTTACAAATTGATGATGAAAGATTCATCTATTTGGGCAATGGCAACACAACTTCAGTGGAGGCTATATAAGGTTATTTAGATTACAATTAGAGACTAGTTAATTTTTGGATTTGGAAGAGACTTTTAAAGTATTCTATTTCTAACATGAACAAATAAAGACATCCTTGTTCATTAGGAAATAGTTAAATTTTAGTTTCTTTTAAGATTAAAATTTCGTGCTACTAGTTCTTTGATTGATAATCTTTATAAGTTAAAAATAATTGCCTCATCAAGTTAATCTTGCATATTAAGAAATATGGTACAAAAAATACAAGTCAATTAAAAGAATTTCTCTATAGTATGACACTAGCCTTGTGTCAGATGAAATTCTTAGCCTACTTAACTTGACAGACTTTAAAATCTGTGTTAAGTACATTAAGGAATACAGACAAACATAAGGAAATAAGGTATCAACAAGAGTTTTGACGTCTTAGAGCTAATTTATACTGATACATGCAGACCATTCCATACAGTTATCTAGAATGACGAACAGTATTATATTATGTTCATAGACAATTATTCTCGTTAAAGGTACCTATTTTGGTTCATGAGAAGTCACAATTTCTGGATGTATCTAAGTTTTTTTCCAATGCCTAAGTTGACATTCAACTGAGCTAGGAAATTAAAGCTGTCAAATCTAATCACAGTGCATACTATGGTAGGTAAGACGGATAAAGTAAACAAAGTCCAGAACCCTTCACTCAGTTCCTAGAGACATACAGAATCGTCCGACAATACGAAATACCAGGGAAACCTAGTATAAATAGTATTGCTCAGTGACAATAAAGCAAACTTAAGGACATGGTAAGAAGTGTGATTAATCATTCTTCTTTACCTAAAATCACTCTAGGAAAGAAACCTAAGAACTGCAGTTTACATCCTAAGCAAAGCTTCCACTAAAGATGTAGCTAAAAATCCCATATGCGCTATAGACGGGCAAAAAAACCTAGCATTAGGTACTTGCATGTCTGGGGTTGTCCAACTAAGGTTAGGCTATACAGGCCATATGGAAAGTGATTGGACTTAAGAATTATAGCTACTATTTTATTCGGAACTTTGAAAAGTTAAGAGGACTCATTTTTATGATATCTCTTATATATCCTTTTCAAAATGGAAAAATATAAATTTCTTGAGGATGTTAAGTTTGGGGGGAAAAAAGGTTACGAATATTGTCTTTGAGGAGGAATTCATTTTTCTTCCTTCAGTTGCAATTGAAAATGTTCAGGTTTCAGGCTTCTATACCTGACATTATTCAAGATACAAATTCGGATCAAGACAATATTCAGCAACTTCCAAAATGACAAACTCAACAACCTCAAGAGAAAGTGCCATGAAGGAAATTCACTAGAACATGTGTTTGATATGGGAGTAGAAAATAATCTAATTATTTTCACTCAAGCTAAAACAATGTTCTAACTCTCAAAGTGGATTAATGCCATAAAGAATGAGATGAAATCCATGAAGGACAATGACATTTAAGATCTTGTCGACATTTAGGTTTGTCTAGTTCTAATGGTTTCACTCTGAAGGAAGGAATTATTTATAAAGAGAATTTCTTTCAGTTTTAATGAAAGACTCCTTCAGGATAATTTTGGTACTAGTAGCTCATCATATTCTGGAGTTACATTAGGTGAATTTAAAGACTACCAGTTTCTGTTGGGAATACGCCCTAGAAAGCAATTTCTTCGTTTGGCATTTTAAACAATATTTATTGGATTTAAATGTTATCTATTTGCTGTCAATGAATTCCATACTATGTCCCAATTCCATACATGTGATGTTTATATTTTCTATTATGCAAATGTCTAAAAGTTTCCATGATTAATAATGAGTAATAAAGAATTAATCGTGTAAAGTGTTCACATGTAGGAGACTAAATTCTTTATTTCATTATGTCTAAATTAAAAGTTCACATTCTGTAAATAAAGATGGAATACTTTATTTTGCCATAGAATGTAGTATTGTCTATTTCAACGAGATTGATGAAGTCTCCAATCATCGAAGTGTCTGACTTCGGATAGAAACACTAGTGCATTATAAGAAAGTTATAAGTGCATTGAACTGGACCAAGTGAAAATAGAATTTGAGGTTAAGTGCCGTAACTCAATATTCTATCTTTCACTAATCTAGCACTATTGCAAGATTACCTTAATCCTAGTGATTGTCGGACTTGCTTTCATGAGTTTTATCTTTTTGACTTACTAAAGGACTAGTTCCGATTGTATAGTTCGAACTCCAGTATTTTGGAAGATAAGATTTGTGAATTGACGAGAACGCCTTTCATGATTTGGACACCATGCATATAATGTCACTTTGAGTTTTTTCAAGGACTTGGATAATAAAAACCAGGCGCCAGGTATTCACTTTGTGAATTTGACTGTGTTTGTAAGGGCAGTTACAAACACCGTAGTCAATTATTATCCATTAGATGAAAAATGACAACTCAAAGGTAAATATGTATTAGAGGGGTAATACGGTAATTTCACTTCACTAGTACGGCATTGCATTGGGGGTATATCTGCAGGTATAGTATATGCTAAATGGATCAAGTTAATTAAAGTGTTAATTAGCTTCACAGAAAATATATGACATTTAGTCTAAGAGTGCAATATTGGGCCTATAGTGGAGTGCCCCAACATTAATAGACAAGGCCCAGTCATAATTAAGAGTTAATTATACCTGTGGGCAGTTGGCCCATTGGAGCTTAGACTATTTGGATCCATAAGGTCCCATGTCTAGCTCACACATAGCCCAATAACTAATTGGATGGTCAGTTGAGCCCAATAAGCCCATTAGGGTTTACATCTCTCTAGTACTTAAGAGAAAAGTTCTCATAAGTCTAAAAACAAGAGCTAAACGCCTACTACAAGCAAAGTAAGCATGCTTAGCGTGAAACAGAGAGAAAAAGAGAGAGTGAGAGTGACGAGCCACCGCGGGAGAAGTCACATGTTCGTTCATGGCCGCCGAGGGAGAGATACCCATGGCCGTAGACGTGCAATCAAGGAGAAGGAAGAGCGTCTTTCGGATCGTCCGCTCATCTCTCGTTGGGAATCAAGAAGGTGCCCACACACCGGATCATTCAACGGGCTCTAGAGAATAGACAGGAAGGCTCAATGGTTGTGAAGCGCTTCCAGGTTTTATCTAAACCAAGATCCATGAATTGATTTATGTTAGATCAACGATCTTGTTTATTTTGTTTTGTAAAGTTTCAAGAAAAAAATTTAAAATACCTATTCCGCTGCGTTCTTGATTTGTTTACAAAACTGCGAAAATCGTTTTTTCTGGTAAAATCATTTTTCGGAAATTTATTTTTCGGAATTATCCATCGATTGGTATCAAGAGCCAAGGTTTTCGATGATCTAGTATATTTTGTTCATGTTTATTCTCTTACGTTTGACGATCTTTGATTTCTATGGTGATCTCTGTGGTTATGTTTGGTCTTGTTCGTATTTATGAGTATGCTCTACTATGTATGATGATTGTTAGATTCAATGAGTTTAAATGATTTAGCGATTAGATGTTGCTATATTTATGATCATGTGATGTATTTTTGATTATGATTCTAGCATGATCTTGATTTTCTATGTGTTTATGTTTTATTTTCTTGATAAAACTATACGTAGAAAGTTGTTTGATTTTCAATTGTGTTGTAGTTTTTTTTTTTTTTTT